>OX578136.1:30016467-30208967 GCA_951213105.1 Amaurobius ferox
TGCAAGCATTTTACTATTCAAATCAAACATTATAACGTTCATAAAAGACATCGTTAAGCACATAGTAAATAAATAATTATTTTCTTATACGACAGATTCATAATGATATAATATGCCATTTCACTCACTAACAGACGTTATTGATATTTGAAAAAAATATGCTATTAATTTTCAATTTCTAATAAGCACAGGAACAACACGTGACCATGCCATTAGTTTTCCCTGGTAACTTTGTGGTCCGGTTTAACTATAATGATCGTAGATAGAAAGTCAGTATTGATTCCTTATTTTAATACATCATTTTCTGTCCGGTGTTTCCGATTACAAATGATTAATTGATATTAGTTATCGATATTGGGTTGCCACGTATCAGAGCTCGAATGGCCTGGGTAGGACTCATGACTTTCCCTTCGTCTTTGTTTTTCTGATGTCGGCATGACATTTAACAGCAATATCACTCGATTCGGTACCCATTAAATAAGAAAGACAATAATAATGTTTTATTAGAAAGGTCTTTTTAAGTAAGACTAGAATTAATTACCCGACTTTTGCCGAGGTAAAAATAAGCGGCTGCTAGTTAAATAATATAGATTCAGATAACACCACTCAATTTACAAATTGACTGTTTTGAACTGAATAATTGCAGCACTCCGTTTCATCCCTGCGCAACTATGCTAATCGTACTACGAACGATTAATTCGGGTTGTAGAGATATTAATAAAAAATATGAAATTTTACTTCTATAACGTTCTTCAGACGATTTTTGCTTCTATCCCGTTGCTTAACAATATCATTAAATTGTTTTTCTTCGATAAAAATAGTTATTATAAAAATGTGCTGAGCAGACAAATAATTTTTATTCAGCTCAAGCTGCTGCTTAAGTAATGAAAGTAAGATAGCTTTGAAAGCTGCATACAACACAAAAATAACAGTATCAATTGGTTTCGAAAGCAAGAAATGACATCCTTCGTCTGGACACAGAAGACGAGCAAACTTCAGCAAACGTGACTGAAGCACGCTTGGTTCCGCATGCCCGTTCTAATAATCGCCATGCTAAAAAAAAAATCTTTTGCTTTATGTTTACAGTGCCTTGAGTTTGTATTCTGATTTTTTGACACTTAATTGCGAGATTGACTATCTGAAGTCTTT
This sequence comes from Amaurobius ferox, assembly GCA_951213105.1. Classification (NCBI taxonomy): domain Eukaryota; kingdom Metazoa; phylum Arthropoda; class Arachnida; order Araneae; family Amaurobiidae; genus Amaurobius; species Amaurobius ferox. Next base: position 30,017,617 of record OX578136.1, read on the forward strand.
GACCGTTTCTAGAGACTATATTCCCACTATTGGCATTGTATGAATTAAACAAGTCAAAATTGGTTTCTATCCTTCAACGCCAAGTGGTGTGTCCACGTATTTCTGTTGTTTTACCATTTTATTCATCTGTTAGCTGTGAGGGCTGCAACATTCTTCAAGTGTCAATTTTAGGTGTGTCTTTATATATTTTAGCAAATTTCATTCACCTTTTCCTAAAGACCATATTCCTATTTTAAATCGTTGGAGAATTTATTACATTCAATACGAATACGGTTTTGGTTAGGTCAATTTCTTCTGGTTAGTTGAATTTTTAATTGTATAGGGTTCTTATTTGTGTTCGTAACTTTACTCACTGAACATGTGCTTTGAATCCTATGTTGAACATTCATTTTTCTCTTTGATATTTTGCCATTCATTCATTGTGTTCCATCATATCTCTTGTTTCTTTCTACAAGGATTTTCGCCCCTTTTTTCTTCTCTCACCGTTGGTTATGCACTTTCTCTGCTTCAATCATGATTTCTATTCTTACATCAGTCGTCGATATTACCTTCTCGACTGAAGGTTGTTGTTGTTGAAACCCAGACCGTCCGACCTGCCAGAAAGGTGTAAGGTAACTGTTTGGACGGTCGGGAAGAGCCACTCAATTTAGACCGGAACCCAGTGGGGGAGGCATCCACAGAGACCGTACCCTTCTTCCCCTGCCACCAACCTCTCGGAAGGACTTTCGGATCGACTGAAGGTTGTGCTTCTTGTCTGCCCCGACGAAGAATGATGTTTCTTACTTTGGAAACAGGTTGATATTGTTATGTTATGCTACATTTAACAAAGTCAATTTAGTTTTATTACATTATCAGGAGTTTGAGCTGCGCGCACAGAAAAGTCATGGTCTGAGTTTAGATAATAACAAATTTGACAGAAAGTAACTTAATAAATTGAAGGTATATTTTGAATGGTTTTATCATTGGCCCTTTCACCTCCGTGAATATAATATTGCGGAGATTATTAATATTTTTGATTTCTTAAATCATCTGATTATTTTTTTTTGGACAATAATCTGTGAAATTTATATACTCCCAATTGTGTCTAACTGATTATTGCTACGAGATAAAATATCACGGGATGTTACGTTGCTACTTTTTCAGCGTGTTTATTTTGGAATATGTTGACCAAACTTCAACGTAAATTGGTTTATATACGGGATCAGAATGTTTACTTCTTTACATTTGCATATGGAGATTATTTTGTATAAATAAAACATAAATTCTTCCCCTTGTTTGTCCTTTGGATGAGAATTAAATTAAATATTTTATTGGAACTTTTTTCTCTGTATTTTGTGTTTTTATTTTTTTTCATAATAAGACCGGAAACGTAGTCTACAAAAAGTCTATAGTTCAAGTGTGAAATTATTATTATAAATAAAATTGTAAGTTATGCTTCTATTGTTAAAATTGTAAGTTATGCTTGTATTGTCAAAATTGTAAGTTATGCTTCTATTGTTAAAATTGTAAGCTCTTCTATTGTTAAAATTGTAAGTTATGCTTCTATTGTAAAAATTGTAAGTTATGCTTCTATGTTAAAATTGCAAGTTATACTTCTATTGTTAAAATTGTAAGTTATGCTTCTATTGTTAAAATTGTAAGTTATGCTTCTATTGTTAAAATTGTAAATTCTGTCTACTTTTGTCAGCACGAGAAATATCACCTCATTCCTTTTTGTTAGAATTATTATAAAATTATAAAATTATAAAATTTCAAAATTTCCAAAAAAAAAAAGCAAGGAAAAAAAAAACAGCCAAATGGTGAAAGTTCACCTCAAATTGTGAATTTTAAGTGCCTTTATATATTTCGTAAGAAAAACGAGTATACTGCTAGTTAATAATACAACCCGATTAATTTTTCCACCTAATTCCATTTTTTATATGGACTTCCTGAGAAGTTATTTTATTGTTCACTTTAATCGAACTAACTTGTTACTGAAAATTCCTCCATCATCTCTTTCGGTTGGAAATATTTTTGTTAGTTTTAAATGGCCTTTCTTTTACATTTTTTTAATCATCTTAATTTATTCTGCTTATTTTTGTTGATTGCTCATGAAGTTAGCTCATAAAACTATCGAAACTGTTTCTTTTGTTCATTTTCGACTATTTTTTACCGAATTAATACACTGTTGTTATTTATGTATGTACAGCCTTTACTTCACTGCTAATTTTACAGTAGTCCGTTCGATTCCTTTTACTTTCCCTTCAATACATGGTAATAAACAGGGAAAGTGTTGGAATCATGTCGAAAATCGCAACTCGAGTTTTCGACAGATGTACATATTTATGAGTCTAGAATACGAAAAAACTATGTTTAACGTGACATCTGTGCGTGTGTGTGTCTGTCTGTCTGTCTGTGCAATGTATGTATCCACTCACACCCATGTATGTTGTTGTTGAGACCCAGACCGTCCGACCTACCAGAAAGGTGTAAGGTAACTGTTTGGACGGCCGGGAAGTGCCACCCAATTTAGACCGGAACCCAGTGGGGGATGCATCCACAGGGACCGTACCCTCCTTCCCCTACCACCAACCTCTCGGAAGGACTTACGGACCCACATGTTTAACGTGATCGTACTCTGCGTGAACACGGCGGCAGTTTTTGGCAGCGGCTGGAATCGAACCCGGGCCTACCGAGACAGCCATGTATGCATAACTCAAAAGCTAATAGACCAAATTTCATAAAATTTTATAGGTAAGTTATTTTTGTGTGATTCTGGTGCTGATAAGATATTGGTACAATTCAGGATGAAAGAACCCACCTATTTTTGTAAAATGGCCCGCAAATATAACATCATGTATCCACTCTAGCTAAAAAACTAATTGACCAAATTTCTCAAAATTTGGTTTCATAAGTCACTTGTGGCTTACCCTGATGCTGATTAGATTTTGGTACGATTCGCGAAAAATGAAGTCTTTTTTTGCGAAATCGCTCCCAAAAATTGTATGTGTCCACTCTAACTGACAAACTTATAGACCAAACTACCCAAAATTTGTAAGTAAGTCGCGAATGGGATATTGTGGTACTGGTTAGATTTTGGTACGATTCGGAAAAAAGAATCTGCCTTTTTATTTTGCGAAATGGCCCGCAAATCTAAAATATCCGATCTAAATTAAAATACGACATATTCTCAAATGTATCAATTAAATGCTTGCTTTATACGTAATTTTTGACGACAAAAGGAATAAGATCCATCCCATTACTCTAAAACGGACCGTTCCCGAGATATTTAATTTTTTAATTTTGAGGAAATGAAGCTGATTTTCACTGTAGTTAAAAAACTATGGAATAAAATTTCTTAAAACTTTGTAGTTAAGGCCAATGATGATTATCCTGATGCTGATTGGATTTTGATATGATTCGGAAAAGTATAACCGAATCTGTTTTGATAAACGACCCTCAAAGATGGTTAAAATCTGAAATACATCACTAAAATTGTTGAAATATGTTAATTGATTACTTGTTCTTCGGGTAAATTTTGACAACTAAGCGAATAAGACCGATATCATGACTGTAGGTTGAACCGTTCTTAGTATAGTATATATTATATACTTAGTATAGTATAGTATATATTATATACGAGATATTTTAGTTTATTGGAATTTAGAGGACCTGAAGAATTTAACGTGAATTCAGTTGCCAAATGAAACGAAGATGCAACAAAAAGACAAATTGGATACAATATCAGAAAAATATCCATGTTATTCCCAATTTAATACATAATGAAATAGAAAATTACAAAAGTAATTTTAATCTGCAGAAAAAGTCATTTACTGTTAACATCAAATTTTTGTCCTCAATGGATTAAGTTAGCTCATATATCTACTGGTTGGTTCTTTGATTTTTATATGAATTTATTTATAGTGTCTTTTATTCACTGGTAATTTTTTGTTTGCTTTAAATTTATATTTATAATTTAATTAACTCATTATAGCTTCCGAAACCTATTGTGTGCTTTCAGTTTTGTTATAATGTTTTGTTACGAAATCTTTTATGAACCATTATACTTTTCAGCTGTTTAAAGCGAATCATGTAGATTGCGAAATCAACTGGTTTCTCATTTGATTTTCTGTAGGGTACAAAGTTTTTATTTTTATTAACTGAAAAAGTTAGAATATTTTTTACATTCGTTCATATTCTTACTTGATTTTTCCTTTCGATTCATAGAATTCTTGTGCTATGTGTTCGTTACTTCCTTGGTTTTTACCTTTAAAATCTAAACTTGAAGAGTCCATTTCGGCATTAAGAGCTTGCAATTCTGTCCCAGAATGAGACAGTTGGAAGATTTGCAGTTCGATCCTCGGCTGGGACAGCAAGGTTCTTTACAACGGCTCACGATTTAGTTATTCCTGCAGGTTAGTGTTGCAGGTGTAAACCCAGATCAGGGGGACTCATCCTAGTGTATAGAGTCCTTTAATCCTCGGCCGGGAAAATAATTGACCTCAAATACGAAAACCGATCAACAAAAATCAATAGCACGAGGCCAAAAACAAATAAACAAACAAAAAGACCGAAAACCGAAAGTATAGCCCAAGTAATCTAGAAACCTCAAAACCACCCAACGGGGTACCAGAATAGAACCTACTTCCAACAACCAAATAAAAAATCTGATGTGGGCAACACATGACTTTCCTTATATAATGTAATGAATTTACTACTTTTACAGTAAAAAAATAGGTTTTTCTTATAGTGGATACTAATATACTTTCAAGATATTGAATTTTCGACAATTAGTCGTCATTTTCATTGATTTAGCATCATTTTTATCCATTTGGCGAGATTTTCATTAATTTGGCAACATTTAAAAAAAGTCGCCAAATTGGTGACATTCCGCCAAATTTGTCGCCAAAATCTCGCCAAGTGGTATGCACTAAGAATAAAGTTATTCTTACAGCAGATAACTGACTATTGCGCGTTTAAATACAAAAGTATTATTCAAAGTATATTTTTTCATGAATGGAACGACCTAGATCCACGAGAATGATGTCACTCAATTTATCGCATGGTATTACATATGAAAAGTGAACATGTTTCTCAATAGGAATTTTTTTTTTATGTGACTTTTTCATAATTTTTTTTGAAAAATGTTCAATATCTCGAGAACGGTTCATGTTAGCGTTCTAAAATTTATGCCAATCGTTTTCTAATGAAAAATTACATAAGAAATGTCTATTTGCGTAACTTTATTAGCGGTTTTGATTTTTTGACGATTTTTTCAAAATTGTATTCGAAAATTTAGGGGGGTTCTGAACATTCGATTACATATAAAAACAATAGGCATCCAGTGTTTACGGATTGTGATTTTTGTACCAAATTTGGTTCGAATTGGTCCATTCGTTCGTCAGTTATCGTCTACACAGTCTCACTGACACACACACACACACACACATACTTTCACACACACACACAGACATCACTTCAAAAATGTTTGATTCGTGATCAGGGATGCTTGAAACGTGCTCTCCCGTCGAAAACTCGAATTCGAATTTTCGACCCCGTCACAATACTTTCCTTATACATTATGTATATAAGGAAAGTAAAAGGATCTCCTCTTGCATCAATAACCATAAATAAAATAATAAACTGATCACCTGCTGGTTATTACAATGATTTTGGGAATTTGAAAGTATCCATAGTACCACTTGCATAAATCCAGTGGATACTGCAATGTTGAATGCCGATCGGAAAGCCAACAACTACACATGAAGCTAACCTGAAAGATAAAAATATCACCAGTGAGCTAATTCTGTCGTAAAAGTAGCAGAAGGTGCCCACTCAGAATGGTAAGTTGCATATTAATCTAACATTATAGGCAAAAAGCTATAGAATCAATTCATTTCGACGATAAAACTTTGCAATTACTCCCCAGTTGCTCAACGGGGGAGTGTTGGCTCGGCCAGTACGAAAATTCGCTGATCGAGCCTCTGATGCAACAACAAGGTCATTTACAACTTTTCTGCTTTTGAACAGCAGTTTGAGCATATTTCAAATAACTAGATTACTTATTTGTTATCTGAAGCATCCAAATTTTTACAGAATGTATAATAAGCTCAGCCTAATTCTGTCACAAGCACCTTTCTTTTAATTTCTGCAGGCACGAGTTCTATAAACGTATTCTTGAATCCTAATCCAGAATCTCCTCTTACACTTTAATTGCTTCTTTGAAGGAGGTTACCAACCATCCGATCCCTTATGAATAGGAGTGGTTCAGATATTCGGATCGCCGATCTCAATTATTTTCCACACAGGTTTCAAAGTGCAGAACGACACTGCCTACAATTCTACTAATTGGTTTTATTACAATGAGGCTAATTGTGCGTTCGTAAATGGGAGATTTTTAAAGGAGGGTCATCATCATTGTTGAACTATTAAGGGGACAATATCCCAAATAGATGCTGGTGAAGGCCATCTTGGCAATTCGTTTCACCAGCGGCAACTTAATTCCAGAAAGCAATAGGATGTGAATTTACATATCTCATTCAGTGTTCAGTTGCCAAGCGTCAAAGGGGACAAGGTAGATAGAGTCTACTGAAATAATTTACTACCCAGTAACTGTTATTACTTTCCTTATATACATAATGTATAAGGAAAGTGTTGTGACACGGTCGAAAATTCGAATTCGAGTTTTCGCCGGGAGAGCACGTTTCAAGCACCCCTGATCACGAATCGAACATTTTTGAAGTGATGTCTGCGTGTGAATGTGTGTGTGTGTGAAAGTATGTGTATGTGTGTGTGTCAGTGAGACTTTGGAGACGATATCTCACGAACGAATGGAGCGATTCGAATGAAATTTGGTACAAAAATCACAATCCGTAAATACTGGAAGCCTATTGTTTTAAAATACAATCGAATGTTCAGAATCCCCCTGAATTTTCAAGTGAAATTTTGAAAAAATCATCAAAAAATCAAAATCTTTAATAAAGTTACGCAAATAGACATTTCTTATGTAATTTTTTCTTAGAAAACGATTGACATAAGAGCGCTAGACTTTAGAACGCTAGCATGAACTGTTCTCGAGATATTGCACATTTTTCAAATAAATTTATCAAAAAATCCCATAAATTAAAAAAAAATATTAACTCTTGAGAAACATGTTCACTTTTCATATGTAATATCATGCGATAAATTTGGTGACATCATTCTCGTGGATCTAACTCGTCCCTTTCACGAGAAAAGATACTTTGAGTAATACTTTTGTATTTGATCGCCAATAGTCATTTATCCTCTGTAAGAATAACTTATTTCTCCGTCCATAACACTTGTCGAGATTTTGACGACGAATTCAGAAGAATGTCGCCAATTTGACGACATTTTAAAATGTTGCCAAATTAAAGAAAATCTCGCCAAATGGATCAAAATGACGCTAAATCAATGAAAATGACGATTCATTGAAGAAAATTTAATATCTTGGAAAGAATATAAGTATCTACTATAAGAATAACATTTTTTTAAACTGTAAAAGTAGTAAATTCATTGCATTATATAAGGAAAGCCACGTGCTGCCCACATCAGATTTTTTCATTTATTTCTATACACATTATTCGAACTAAATTTATAAATTTTTCTATGTAAATAAACAAAAAGTGTAGTTATTTTTGCTCCGAGAAGCGACTGACTCTCAGTACCGGCATATTGTTCAGGGGCATGCATTCAGGGGTATGCATTTCTCATTCAGGGGTATGCATTTCTCAAAATGTCTACCCAACTAAGGGATGTTTCACTGAAAATCGAATTATGCGTTCTTCTTATCTGTTCACTACCATAGTCCGGCGTGTCTAAGACGTGTCAAAGCCGCGGGAGTTTGCTGTTTCTTTTTAGTCCCCTTGTTTCGCAAATCCTCGTATAGTCATTTTAATGATCAAATTTGATTTAGACAAACGCTAAATTCTGGATGGTTTGACATTTTTGATACTTTGGAAGTTTTTTATGTGAATCATAAATTGAACTTTTAATAAAGGAAAAAGTTAAGCTTAGTAAATATGTTCATTTTTTACTTGTTTTCTTTGACTTTTATATAATAGTAAAATAATGTTTGCGTGGTCTAACTTTAATTTTAATTTCCATCATTTTAAATTCTGAATTATAAGTTCTTTGATATTAACAAGCATTTATTGTATGATTTCGGTTAAAAAGACCAATCAAACGCCGGTCAGTCATTTTCTGAGATCTTGTGGTTGAGACAGGGTCAGACAGATTGCGATTGCTAGACAGCGTGAGTGTATGCAATGTTATTTAATATCTGGTTGAGCACTCAGCTTGGTGGAATGCTAAATTTGTCAAAAGCTGTCAGCCAAAATCAAAAAGTAGACAGACTAACGTCATGGGAATTAAGTTTCGTCATCCATGATGTCATGGTCCAGAGTAAACTTTGAGAGGAGTTACCAAAACACAAAAAAATTCGCGTTATTACGGCTAAAAATTGTTTGATAATTTTGAAGTGGCAATATTCAGGCGTAAACTACTTGCGCAAATATTTGAAGTTGGGCTATGCGCATAGGATCCAGTGACGCCCAAGGAAATTTAGTGACATCGTTGGTACACTAGTCGTAGATTACACTAGTCGTAGATATCAATTTCTGTCCTTTTTGAGAAACCGATAATAAAATGCGCGTATTTTTAATTCCTATGTAGTTATATGCGCAGAGTCAATTAAACATATTGAAGTCTGTCATGCCTGGGATGAGCTCTCCCCCCCCCCACTAAGTGTGTGTGCGGTGGAGAGAAGTGATGTCGTGCATCGAAAGATAATCCTGTGGAAAACCGGAAGTGAAGTTGGATATGGTTCGGACAAGTATAAATCCAGCATATTTTGGATACTTTAAGGTAATCTTTGAAATATTTTAAGTGGAAACAGATAGAAAGTGAATTTTAGAATATATTACTGCGCTTGGTATGATTGCAATTGTTGTTATCCTTACGGGCCAATGCACCAGACATATTTTGATTGTACATAAGTTCTATGTTTAACAGATAGAATCTGCATATGTTTTGTGCAGTGAAATAAACAGCCTGTATTTTAAGTCCTAGTCTCGGAGTGCTGGTTCTTGGCTGTTAGAGCTGTGAATATTTACTTTTCAGAATAAAATTTGAATTATGTCACTTTAGGTTTAAGATTCTAATACCCCAGAGATTCAATTCCTTACAAGTTTTCCGTGTATTGTGTTTTCCCGCATATAACATTTCTTAATCGATTTCACAGAGAAATGCAAAGTTGGGGTTCCACTGTAATAACAGAATTGCAAAATTTCGTTAATGTATTTTCTTTGTAATTCAATTATTACATTTCATTTTTTATTTGTAACCTTGTTCAAACATACAGTATGACATTTTATTTGTTTGGTTTTTGATTTTATGAATCCCCAAATTATTTTACAGCGCTTCCACACTGACAGTGTTATATAAATAATTAACTAAATGGAAATTGTACAATGGCTATAAATGTATCTTGATATACTTTATTTCCAATTTATATATAGTATATTTTTGAAGTACATAACCAACAAGAACAAATTCATAGTGAAGATGAGCAAATCTGAATACAATATTTGGAAATTGTTTTGGCTTTAACTAGTGTCTATAACTTAATTTCTCTATTTAATTTAATAATAACTTTGATATTGGGTAATAAAATAAAAATGCTTTTAAATACATTTAATTTTATTAAGTTACTACGTTTCACCTTTGACTTTGCCATTCTATTGAGTCTAACGTTGTCAAACATAAACTTTAAAATTAAATTCGTAGTTGTACAGTATATCGGCTGAAGGGTAATACTTTCAGCTTTACTTTGATATATCTGTTGTGCATCGATCTGAGTTTCAGGATATGTTTTTTTTACATTAATGTAACTTATATTTAATGCCCTTAGTAAAAACAGGTCAAGTTCATTACATCAATATTATGAGAGGGGGTTGAATGAGGTCTAACTGGCATTCTTTAAGAGGATTCAATGTAGCGGCATATGATCGTCAATCAGACTCATATTGCAGTGACAAGGTTGGACTACTAGCTGTGTATTTTCCGTTATCTCGGCTGTGATTTTCAACCGGGATGATCGTCCCTGTGCGGATCATCGTCCTTCTGAATGAATAATTGTAAATGTGCATTTTACTTTGATTTGTATAAAAATATGTTGTAAAAAGGAGTAATTAAACTGAAATAATGATTCTACCAAATTTGTTGTTTGCATTCCTTTGACATAAAAATATACCGCGATATGTTTTAAATGAAAATTAAATTGTCTGCCAGCCGATTTGAGAACGTGTGTTATGCGCGAATCTGAACATTGTGAAAGTCCCCTGATTCTCGGATTACCAGTAGCAATTTCCTAATTTAAATATTTCTTAATTTCAAGTGTAAATAATTTAATTCGTTTGATTCTTTATTTGGCAACTGTTTTGGCTGTAACTTGTGCCTTTAATTTAAATTTTCAATTTAGATATAAAATTAATAATAGTTTGGATTTTTGTAATTATGATAGTTAATAATAGTTTTGACTTAACTTGATCACTGATTTAAATTATTTGTAATTAGGCGAAATATTGTCCATCAGTTGAATTGCATTTTCGGCTCAGCATCCACATTTGATTACACGCTTTGCAGCCAGAGTCCGTTTTTGTCTATCGTATAATTCATCTTCTGGTAGTTTTAATAATTATTGCTTTCAAACAGTTCACAAGTGACTGTGAGAACTAGCACCTGTGCTTAAGGCTATTATGCGGTTATTCTAAACCTAACGGTTAATAGATAACTTTTTTTACTTATTATTTCTCTAGAAATACATTACGAGTAATGTATTTTTCGAGAAATAATAATTAAAAGAAGTTATCTCTTTCTACACCTTCAACTTGCCTTTCTTATATATTCAAGGATTTAGCGTCAAAAATATCTGCAAGACAGCTACTATGCATTAAATGATATGGTGGTTATAAAAATTAGGCTACCCAGTTCTACAGGGGTTAAAATGTGTACTTTGAAATGATTTTGTCATTGTACCCAAAGATACATAAGGTGTCTTTCTAAACGAATACCAGTATTGCTATTTATCCGTATTAAGCTGAACAATTTACTAATTGAGCTATCTGGATGTACAGAAAACCACACGCATTTAAACTACAGATATTTTGGATTGTGATTGTTTCTTCAATCTAATTAAAATTCGTGAATACACTAACATGTAGTATTTTTTTTCTCAGGGTATACAAGCTGTAAAACTTGTTAATACACATAATGTACACAGGAAAGAAGACGTAAGTATTGAAAAACCAAAAATGAAACAAAGGCAGCAGAAAAAAATTGTTTGAGTCGTTAATTGTATGAAATCAGTTGTATACAATTAATAACAGCTTTCATATCCACAGGATTCTTAAGAAAGTTTTAAGAACTGAAAAAACTCCAAAAGGACAAGTCCCTGTCAAAAACTCGAATTCGAATTTTCGACTCTCGCAATACTTTCTGCATACATTATATAATGCATGATAGGGAATGCAAATATTCTAATTACTAAGATGTAGACCATTAATAAGTGAGTATGAAACAACAAAAAATCGGTAGCAGAAAACATTTATTTTAATAATGATAAAATAAAGAGCCCCCACATGCCCAGGAATTTAGTGTAGAGTCTGCTTAAAATGCCCTTTGTCAGCGATGATACATATTTGAATTTGAGAAAGAATATTATCGCAAGCATTGCTACTAATGTAGTATGACAGGTACTTATTAGCATGCACTATTGTAACAGGTATATGTACGTTCTTGGTGCGGATACCCATTAATTAGCCAATGCTTTAAAATTGTTCTTTTACTTTCGTTATATACATGTATAAGACACACCTGTATATGGATATATAAATGTATAGGGAAAATATTGTGACGAGGTCAAAAATACAAATACGAGTCTTCGACGTAAGAGTGCGTTTCAAGCAACCCTGAAGTCGAATGAAATATTTTTGAGGTGATATCCATGTGTGTTTGTGTGTGTGTGTGTGTATTTGTGAGTCTGCGAAAGTGATGTCTCTCAAATTCGATCGTTTCGAACGAAATTTGGTACAAATAGTACTATAGGTGAATATTGGAACCTTAATAATTTGAAATGCAATCGAATGTTCAGAAATCCTCCAATTTTGAATGAAATTTTGAAAAAAAAATCATTAAAAATCAGAGTATTTAATAATGTGACGTAAATGATCATTTCTTATGAAAATGGATGACACAAACTTTAAAACACAAGCATGAATCGTTCTTGAGATATTGCACGTTTTTCAAATAAGTGTATTAACAATTTTATATAAAACTAAAAAATATATTTACTATCCGATATGTTGACTTTTCATATACAATACTATGTGACGAATGTAATTTCATTATTCCCGTGACTTTTGTTCATCTCATTTGCGAGAAAATATACTTTCTGAAATATATATTTATTTACGTCCACCAATTTTCCAATAGCCATGTATTTATATATATAAAAAACCCTTCTCTGCATATGTCTGTAATACTTGATAATGTATTTAGCAAACTAGGCTAATAATAGGACGAAATATCACCAACTTAGAGACCCCATTTACAATGGTGCAAAACTGACAAAAATATCATCAAAATTCCAAAAATAACACCGATTTAACGAAAACGATGCCAAATTGATGAATTAATTAATGAAATGTATTAATATATGGACTATATTGTATTCTGCTTATGCTATCAATATTGATAATTTATTTGTTAGAATAACACAAAATATAAGATACTTCGAAATACTTTTACTTGTTATCATCTGAAAAAGCTCCAAATGTGCCATTCAAGGTTAAAAGCATTGTGCCATAAACCTTATATATCATTTTTTCATTGTGATGTAAATTCTTTACATTTCATAGAGAAACTCATGTTTGACCCACATCAGATTTTTTTTGTCTCGCTTCGCTGCCGAGTTCATTCTCCTAACTTCTGCAATTATCAGCTGAGGGCGCTGAAATCACTTGTATTCTATAGGGTATAGTCACTTTATTATAGATAGACCTACCATGTACAATTTGGAACATTCAGTTGAAATTTATTTGAATGCTTAAAGACTTCCTAGAAACCATGTTTATAAGGATTGCGATTTAGATTTAAAAGAACTCGCATTAACTTTCTAAGTATGCATTCCATAAATATATCGTTGCATTCCACACAATCCGGAACACCCCTCTTAGATGCTAACTGCCCGACACATACCAATTGGTTTCCTTCAGACTTCCGGACCGCCATTCATAATTGTTTTCGGTATAGTTTTCCAAAACGCAGTAAGGAAATGCTTATAGCTTCGCTAATAGGCTTATGACAGGAATGTTAATTGGGCGATCACCATTATGGAGATTTTGAAAGGTGACCATCACGATTATTACACGATTATGAATATATACAATATCCGAAGTTCATGTTGGTTAAGTGCACCTGGACAATGAGTTTGACCAGAGGCGACTTACTTAGGAAGCAGTTATGATGAAATTACAATTAGCGTGCTGCTCTGTGTGAATCATAAACTGATCGGAAATTCTATAATTGTTAGAAGTAGCAAACTTTGTGGTACTTAGCTTGAATTTTCGATGCTATTTTACGGTATACCATTAAAATACTGTTAAAGTATGCATGAAAACAATATTAAGGTGTACTAATAAATTTACCTACATGTAATTATCAATTTATATCTCTAACATCTACTGAAAGAACCCAGAGAATGGCTAGGCTACATCGGAGTGCAAATTATTTGGAAGACTTATATATCACGTATTATATGGTATGCAATTTAGTACTTTTTGAAAATTTCATGAGGAAGTACGTTTTTAAATTTTGAGCATGGCTTTCGCGCACTTTACCATTTGAAATATGCAAGATGTAAAAAAATATATATAATTTCAAAACTAAAGATTTTAATTCTCAATTTCTTATTATCAATTTATATCTCTAACATTTAATAAAGGAACCCTGAAAATCGGTATTTTGCATCGGAGTGCAAAGTGATTAGAAATTTACACTTATACATTGCATATTATATGGAATGCAATGTAGCGCTTTTTGAAAATTTTATGAGGAGGTGGCATAACGTTTTTTGATCATAGCTTCTGCGCACTTTGTTTTACATCTTACATATTTCAAATGGTAATCTAAAAAATCAGATTTGTATTTTGTTTCTTGATTAAGTTTTAAACTACGTATATGATCAGTTATGAATTGTTTAGTGGACAAACATGCATATGTCTATAATATACATATAATAGTTTTTTTTATAGAATTCTTAGTTGTTGTTTTTTATATATTTATAAAAAGCATTGGAGATGTATTTCAATTTGATTAAATAAAAATCAATATTTATGAATCAGGACTAAATATTACTAAAAAATTTGGTGTTGGCTGCAATATGCGTTTAAAAGTTACAGCCCATATAAAAGATTCAGACACTTGAACTGAATAGCGATGCTCGCAAATTCAGAATAAAATAGAACGATACATTTTCACCTACTTCTATTATCTATCGAAAACAAATTTTATACCTTTTCATTGGATAATATCGAGTGTTATTTCTAGCGATCGTCAACATTCCTTGCGATATTTTATTTTCAACAGATTACATATCTTTTATTTCTAATAATTTATTTCTTTATTTCTCTTATTTCTAAGATTAATATCTTTTATCTCAGACTGTCCAACCTATCCGACGGTGTAAAGTATCTGTAAAAGTGCCTCCCAATTTAAACCGGAACCCAATGGAACCGACATACACAGGGACCGTAACCGCCTTTTCTTGCCTTCAACCTCTCGGAAGGAATTTTGGACTTTAACATGCCCATACTTCACATAGACAAGGGGTTTAGTTGGAGCAGCTCCAGGAATTGGACAACTTGGGTCATCCGAGTTCGTTTCCCTGTGCCTTAACAACTGGTCTATCCTGGTTAAAGCACGGTTATCTACCGCCGGACTATTTTAACCACTGGGCTTAATCACTGGGCCAACCAATTTTCTTACACACCATCTTGAAAACCTCAACGAAGGTTTTATATAAACAAAATCGATCTGCCAAGTATTGTGTCGATTGGATTATTCATTCAAGAGATTGAGCCCGTACATTCGAGCCAACCGTTGAGCTGAATAGTGATACTTTCAAACGTTGAAATGAAATGAAGCGATAACATTCTTCGACATTTATTACACAAATAATAGCGAATCGTGATGACAAAGTAAACAGTGTTTAGCGGTAGACACATATTTGCTCTGATTGGTGCAAGAGTCTCAAATGTCAGATTATTGTTCAGGAGAGATCTTGAAATGTCTAGCTCATCAGGTGACACTGAGTTGGGTATGAATCTAAACGAGCATGCGTACGCAATGCTGTCATTTTATTGCTGGAGCCGGTTTAAGCTGATGGATTTATTGGAGAAGTGAATATTCCCTTCCTCCCTCTACGGGATTTCGATTTTCATTCTAAATCATTCCTTTTCCTCAAACATAGTGCTCATTGTTTGAAGACGCTGAAGAGCAATAAATAAATACTATAAAAACTTTGTTAAAAGCAACATAGAATTTTGGTCTATATGTTGTTTTTAACAAAGATTTTTAATAGCTAGTATTCTGTAACCAGCAGGGAATCATCCTACAGGACAACTTAGATTCAGCATTCTACAGAACATCTGAGAACTCTGTATCATACAGAATAATTTTATTCAAATGTTCCACAGTGTACTTTTTCATGTATAGCAATGTATCACCAATTTACATGAAACAGATCAAATGCGATGAGATCAATTACATTTTAAACCTATCCCAAGCATCTTGCACTTAATTTTCTAGTGATAAAACCTAAACATATTGCTGTATTCCAATCCCGATTTACTCTCTTACATTTTAATTGTTCCGTTTAAGGGGGCCACTAATTGTGAGACTCCGTTCAGACATCCGGATCACCGGCCGTAATTATTTTCCGTAGAGGTTCCCTGAGTGCAGAACGACGCTACCTGCTATTTTGCTAATTGGTTTTATTACGGAAGCGTAATTGCCCGTTTGCCATTGGGGAGATTTTGAAAGGGCGACCATCATTGTTCAACTATTATGAAAACAATATCCGAAATTGATGGTGGTTAAGTGCATATGGCCGATGCATTTGACCAGCGGCTACTTCTAGATCATAATATGTTCAATTTAATATTTGCGTGCGGTGTGACGTGAATTATTAACTCATTGGAATTGCTAAATTTGCTGGAAATGGAACTTGAAGTAGTGGAAATTGCCATCTTTTTGTGATCTGCGTATAAAAAATTGAAAGTGTGTTTACTCATTTATTTGTTTGTATGTCTGTTTATTTACCTATTTCGTATACAAATATAGAGTTTTCGAAGGATTTTTTTAAAGTTGGTCTTACTATTCTGCACTACACGCAAGACCGTCGACAAAGAGGTCAAATTATATACATTGCATAGGGGCCCGGAGCTCACAAATAGGTTACGAAAAAGTGAACAACTTGTAAACTAGGTAGTTTGGGCTTGCACATTTGATGAATAAGTATCTGAAAATTCTCTCCGGTATTAACTACGCTGCTGGTAACCACGTCTAAGTTTCGCGTTTTTAGGCTCAGGGGTTTTCAAAATATTAATGATAAATGCTTCTATACATGCAGAAAACGTAACTTGGATACAGTTTGGAAGCTACAGCAAGTATTTTTACTTTGTTTTATCCGTTCATATGCACATTTTGACAAGTTCTGTGCTTACGACTTAGATTAAATCACGAAATTTTTCATGAAGGTTTTAAAAACAACTATGAAGGAAAATGCTAGTACGAGATATGATAGCCAGCTTAGAATACAGGTTTTTATGGTCAGAATACAAATTTTATTACCTACTTGCTTTACTACCTAATTTTACTACCTACGTCTTGATACAAGTTTTGTTAACTGCATTGAAGAAAAGTTCTTATGAAAAAAGTGTTTATATGTAAAATATGCTAAAAGATACACACACATACACACACACACACACACACACACATATATATATATATATATATACATATATATATATATATATATATATATATACATATATATATATATATATATATATATATATATACAGGGTGTCGAAAGCCCAGACCCTGTATATATATATATTCCCTGTATATATATATATACAGGGTGTGTCAAAACTCTTGGGCCAAACTTTAAAGAGTGATAAGGTCGTAACGCAAGAGGTGAACCGTTAGACGTCATTAACATTGAACGCAGTGACGACTGTGCCAAAACTAGCCAGGGTTTAAGCTGAGTTTAAAATATCTTTAGCAAAAAAGCTAAAACCTCTTGTTTCATTTTCGTATTTTGGATAGTCTATGAGCATTTTGCGAAAAATGCGATCGTAGTGGAAACATTGGAACTAGCGAACAAACCTCAACTTGCAGCGCCACTGTTATTCTCTTGTAAAGTAATCGAAAATAATTATTTTGTTTGCAGACGATTTTTATGTACTTGTGGCAAGAGCTTTTAATTCTTTATTCTAGTTGATAGAATTATGGTTAAAAAATTGTAGAAAGAATAACAGCTCGGACGAAATAAACGCATAAAGCGGTGGTTTTTCATACTCATCGTCATTTCTACCGTGGATAATAGAAGGAATGGCTGGTTTCACAAATCAGGAAAAGGCGGACATGTATTTTATGTATGGCGCTGAGGACGGGAATGTCCGTAAAGTTCAAAATCCATACCTGGGGCGTTTCCCGACAAGACGCGTGCCAGACCGAAAAATCTTTCAGCGATTGCATCGGTGTCTGTGGGAAACGGGCTCCTTTGTCAGCGACATGCATGATACAGGACGTTTCAGGAGTGTGAGGACGCCACAAGTTGAAGAGAACATTCTGTAGAGGGTTGAAGATCGTCCGGAAAGCAGCACGGGGGCAGTTTCCCATGCCTTAAATGTGTCCCAAAGATCGGTTTGTCGAGTATTACGGAACGAAGGATTACACTACTACCATGCACAGAAAGTGCAAGCCTTGACACCTGCAGATTATTAGCCACGTGTCGATTTTGCACGCTGGTTTCTGCAACAGATGGCAGCGCAGCCTGATTTTAGTGCACATGTTTTATTCACGGACGAATGCACAACGGATGACCTCGTGAGGACACTTTTAATATGCACAATTTTCATGAGTGAGCACTAAGAAATCCGCAAGCCACACGTCCACATTCCTTCCATCAGCGTTTCTCCATAAATGTTTGGGCTGAAATCGTCCATAATCATTTGATTGACCCATATCTTCTACCATGACGACTGGACGGCAGAACATATCTCCTATTTATACAGGATGTATTGCCACAGTTACTGCAACATGCTCCTGCCAACATTAAAGCATGTATGTGGTTCCAACACAACGGAGCACCACCCCATTTCAGCGTGGATGTGCGGCACACCTTAAAAGCTACATTCCCAGGGCAATGGATTGGTCGGGATGGTCCCATAGCTTGGCCGGCACGATCGCCTGATCTCTCTTATCTCGACTTTTTCTTATGGGGCTATATGAAAAGTCTCATCTACGATAGCTCTATAGACTCCGACGAGGACCTTGTTACTAGGATTGCTGTTGCTGCCGACGTTGTTCAAGATATGCCGGGTGTTTTTTCTAACATACGCCGCTCGCTACGTCGCAGGTGGGAAGCCTGCATTACTGCTGATGGTCGCACTTTTGAGCAGTCCATGCATTCTGCAATTTCTGTCAGTAAAACGTACTTCATGCCTACTCTGTCATTTTTGTGTTTCCTCTTTTCATGAGAATCATCATTTCTTCATTCCATGAGCTACCACCTAGCGGTTCACCTTTTGCGTTACGACCCTGCTTTGTATGACAAAAATTGCTTGCTTAGATGTGATTTATCACCCCTTAAAGTTTAGCCCAAGAGTTCTGACTCACCCTGTATATATTTAAAAAGTGAAAAAAATTTAAATATTAAATACTAAACATGTATTACATGTTAGATTAATAATACATTATCGTCAGTAATATAACTGAACATTAAAATTACATTTCTAATTATTGCGCTAATTGCAACATATAAATAAGATGGAATTAATATTTTAACCAAAAGAACTAAAATTGAACCTGAAGAGTCATTGTATCTCACCTAAATCTAATTAAAATACTCTTACTGAATACTAGAATAAGGGTTCAATGGAAAGCGAGTCAGTGAAATATATATAGCATGTCAGTATAAATTAGTTGGGGTAAACAGTACAACAATGTGTAAGCAACAAAATCTTAAAAATAGAATTATTAACAATGGATAGAAGGCAATGAAACTGTAAAATCATCAGAAGGTGTATATAAATCAATTGCCTTCTAGATTACAGTTATTTTCAACCTTGTTACATTGAACAAAAATGTTATTTTACACTTAATATAATGGAGAGAATGTAAGAGGTTTTTTAAAAATAGAAATAATTTAAGCTTATTATTCACATGTGCATTGATTGGAAGGAGAAGAATGCATTTTACCTAAATCCTCTTAGTTCAATAAAACCATTCCACTTTCTTGATTTAATTAGGGCATCGATAAAATATCATATCAAATTACTTCCTGATCTAAATTAATAGATAACAAAGTAAAATGCCAAGCAAATAATACCTAAAGAGCAAACATTTTTTTCAAAAACTCATTATGGGTATTTACATGCTGTCGAAATGGTCGTCTGCTATTTAATATTCAATTGCGCAGCATTTTACGTTGTGATCTAAGTCTGTATTCTTGTGCACGAGTATATCTTGTAATACAATTTCAGCGTTTTTATTTTGGCATATATTCATTCAATTTCAGCTTTTCTGTGAATTTGTTTACAAAAGGAATTAGAAAGTTTTATTCTTCAGATCTGTCTGTGAAGACAATTTTGTATAGCGAGCACATAGATTTTTAAACTTCTTTTAAGGAGCATAATTTAAATATTTTAATGTTTTGAATAACAATACTATTTAGAATATTATAGAAATTTGCACATGATTGTGAATTTTAAGTTTATTTATATTGTATATTCCATACAAAGAAAAGGTATACTAATTGTATTTACAAATCAGTCAAATTCATCCCATTCAACAGCATCGCTGAATTATCGCTAACCCAATAAAAATAGTATATTTTACGACACATTTCATGAGCATTTTAATACAATTTTTTGTAAACTAAAACACATAAAGAGATTTTTTTAAACATAAAAGTATGAGAAAATTGACTGGTGCCACACACTCCTAAGACACCTCCCTATTTAACTGTATAAATCAAGAAAACCGTTCGCAGCAGACGGCATCAAATTACACGATAATGTTTCTTCTTAATCCAGATCCTATCTCTTAAGCCTGAAAGACACATTCATTTTCCGACTCTAATACCAGTTCAGACATCCGGATCGACATTCATAATCATTCAGAGATTTTCAGAGTATGGAATAATTATCTCTACAGTTTCTCCAATTGGTTTAATTGAGGAAGTTTTAATTTTGCGCTCGTACGCTAATTGGGTGATATTCATTGCCAGGCGATGTTAGCAATGAGCTTGTAAACAAGTATGCTGGTAAGTATATCAGGATAATATCATAGCATCAGGATAATACCATACCATCAGGAGAATACCATACCATAAGGATAATACCATAATACCAAACTACCAGAAAGAAAAATTAGAACACATTGTTAGGGGAGAAAATCTACAGTTTCGGAGCGCCAAACCAGCTTATATGCCGTATTAGTAAATTTTTTGACAAAAAGTACGTAACGGGAAATTTTTAACCAAGCTGCAAAATTCGAAAAATTCATAAACTCGCCAAAGGTCACTAAGTTGGTGACACTTCATCAATTATGGAGACTTCTTCTTCTGTGGCCTGACATCCCAGGATGGGCCCTTGCCTTCCGCAGTATAGAACTCCTGGCTCCCCTATCCCTGGCCAAAGACCTCCAGTTCAAAACTTTTAAAATTTTAAAGTCCTTTTCCACACAGTCGAGCCATCTGAGTTTAGGTCTTCCTCTTTTACGGGTGCCGAATGGTCTGGCCGAGAAGATCTTTTTTGTTGTACGGCTTTCGGCCATCCTGCACAGGTGACCCACCCATTTAATTCTCTGAATCGTGATGTAATTGACTATATCTGGTTCTTTAAAAGACTTATAAAGTTCAGAGTTAGTTCTTCTTCTCCAGATGTTGTTACAATTTAAGCACCAAAAGAACCTCTCAAAATTTTTCTCTCAAAAACAGAAATGATATCTTTAACTTTTTCTGTCATTGCCCAAGTCTCAGCAGAGTAGGTAAGAATGGGACTGATTAAACTTTTGTAGATTATAATCTTCCTTTTTCTGCTGATGAAGTCAGACTTTAAGTACCTTTTAAGGCCGAAAAACATCGGTTAGCAGCTATAACTCTACCACGAATTTCGGGCATAATGTCATTGAGAGTATTAACTTCAGATCCTAAATATCTGAAGTTGCTTACAGTTTTAAACTTGTAAACCCCAATTTCGAAATAAGGACAGTCATAATTACCACAGGGCATATACTTAGTTTTATTTTGATTAATAGTTAGATGCATTTTACTGGCTGCGGCATCTAAAGATGTGAAGGCTTCCTTAAGTAACTCGGGAGTGCGTGCTACAATGTCAATGTCGTCAGCAAACGCAAAAATCTGGACAGACTTGTTAAAGATTGTTCCACGGGTATTGATGTTAGAGTCTTTCACAATTTTTTGGAGTGCGATATTGAAAAGCAAGCAGGCCAGTGCATCGCCTTGTCTGAGCCCATTTGAAACAGTAATAGGCTCGGAGAGATTATTCTGAATTCTTACCCTAAGCTTTGTTTCGGTAACAGTAATATTAGCCAAATTTATAAGTTTATCGGGTATTTGAAATTCTCTCATAGCTTCAATTAATAGTTTTCTGTTTACTGAATCATAGGCAGTCTTGAAATCAACGAAGAGATGGTAAGTTGCTATGCCATATTCATTAGCTTTTTCCAACACTTGCCTAATGTTAAAAATCTGTTCAGTAGTAGATCTATCTCTGCGGAAACCACATTGGTAGTCTCCCACAATGTCTTCTGCATAAGTTACTAGTCTACTAAAGAGTATATTGGAAAACAATTTATAAAAAACGCAAAGAAGACTGATTCCCCTGTAGTTGGCACATTCCAAAACGTCTCCCTTTTTGTGGATAGGACAAATGATACTCAATTTCCAATCTTCGGGCAAGACTTCTTGGTTCCAGACTGATTCATTGAGGTGAATTATGGAGACTAGGATTTATGGACTAATTATGGAGACTAGGTCGCCAAAATTGTCGCCAAGATCAAAGGACCTGCACATTAAAATGATTCTAAACTCGAATAATGTTTGTCTGTGAACTCCGTTGTTTTTCTTGGGGGGAGGCAGCATTCTATTTTAAGTGTTCGTAATAATATTATTTGAATCCACATATATTACTTCCCGCATATACATTGTATAATGCATAGGGAAAGTATTATGAGGGGTCAAAATATCGAATTCGAGTTTTCAAAAGAACACTTTTCAAGCATTCCTGAACCGAATCGATCGTTTTGAGGCGATGTCAGTCTGTATGTGTTTGTGTGTGTATGTTAGTCTGTGGAAACGATATCTCACAAACAAATGGAGTATTTCGGCAGTAAAAATTAATGTTGTATAAAAATGGCAGAAGAATTATGCAGTTCAATAATTATCCCTTTGAGTTGACCTAATTTTTCACCGCTTGTATAGCTATGAGCAAACCTTGCATTTTTTCTAAATTTAATAGAGAACATTCTACAATTTTGTAGCTGAAAATTTTCATCTCTATTGCTTCGTTTTCAAGATAAGAAGTCTAACTTCTTATATCGTCGTCAGAGGCGCTACAAACTTTCTAAATCGATGTCGCAGATTCGATTTCCTATTAGTAGACACTACTTTTGCAGCTGTTAGACTATATCAGTCGGGATTACTACAAGGGTTGCCCACAGTTCTGTGAGGGAACTCTGTATAAGAAGGTCTATAAATTCTGCACTGGGATTTGGGTGGAGTTGGTATGATTCCAAACTCAGAAAATTTTGTAATTATTGACTGATTAAAATACATAACATTAAAACTAATAAAGGTCCATAGAGTTCTTCCTTCCGCCTTCTTATATGCCCATATCCCATTGTTATCGTTCCCCACTTAAATGCATTGCCATTATAGAAACGAGAGTGTTCCCATAAGACCCTGCGGGCAGGAAGATCTCACTTTTCTACCCAATTTCGCTTCCCATAACCTAGGAAATAGCAAATAGGCCCCTGTATTCATTTCCAGCCCTGGAAATTGCGGTCGTAGCCTACGGCTTTAGTCCTTCGCGTAATTAGAGGGGGAGAGAAGCCCCTGCTTAGCGAGAGTTTGATGACGGAATTATAAACGTCATAGATAGCATCCGGCCGGGGCTATCGGCCCAGCCACGCTTTTCTGCTAATTGCCGGTGCCGAGTGCTTTGTCACGTGACACCCCCTTAATGTACGTTTGATAGCGAGAGAAGTTCGATTTTTGCGGGGAGGGGGGAGTATAGTGCTTATCATGCACACACTCTGATTGCCAGGACCAGTAGCTGGGGAATGGGCGTATATATCGGAAACAGCGAAGGGCTTCTAGATTCCCGTCACCAAAGGGAAGTACTCTGTCATCAGGATGGGAATAGGGATTGCAGGAAATTTCCATTTAACTATAGCCATGAATCTGGATGTAATGTTAGTATAAATAGTTACGCAAAGCAAAGTTATAAATATCCCGAATGAAAGGAACTGTTTGACTTTCTCACACATTCATATCCCTTCGGGTCAGATCTTCTTATGTCACAATTATTTGAATAGAATCATAAGTCACCACTTTTCACGGTTGCAACATAATAAACGTGGTTATCTAACAAGTATGTTATTTTCAATACAGCACATTTAATATGTTTATATGAAGCAGCACTATCAAATCGACTTTTTCAAGGTCTATATTCGTGGAACCCTGGGGTATTCTGGGGGTTCCATGACTGTATTCTAGGGGTTCCGCGATGTGATAGTTTCGTGTGAAATTTCTTAAATAAAAAAAAGTATAAAATTATGTATGCGTAGCTTGGATCACTCTGAAATTTTCTTTATTTCGAGGTTCCGAAACCGAAATTGAATTAATTTCAAAAGGGTTCAGCGAACAAACAGTCTGAAAAGCACTGGACTATAGTGTTATTACACGCATGACCTTTGCATCAGAAAGGTGAAAATACCTTTTAGCTATCCGTTAAATGTTATTCATTTTTAACGCTTCTCCAAAAATTCGTTGAACATTATATTTTTATCTAGATAGAAACCAGTCAATTAACTTCATTAACTTTGTTCATTAGGCAGATCTGTGTTAATAAATATAATTTTACTATCCTTTATATTCAGAATATAGTCGAAATGTTCATTTATATACTATATTAATATTACTGTCATTATTTCTTTCGGCAATGATAATAATGCATGGTTTCTCCATAGAGAATACGATATGCAAAAAATTCAAAAATATAAAGCGAATATTACATAAAATTCCCTTTGATATATGCAATATGACATAGGAGTTCTATTCAGTAATAAAAATAATTTTATCCTTGAAAAGTTCATATGTTTTAAACTTCGAAATCTCAAACAGTGAATAAAGCATTTCTCAAATACGCTCTATGTTAAAACATGAAAGGTTTAATTGCCCATCTCTCGTAGGCTCCAACTCTCAACGTTTACACTGGAGGGGTGGCCACTGAGCCCGCAATTCACTTCTTGCAAGCTTATTTATTTCTGAAATTTCACTTTTTTGGAAAACAATTTAAAGAAGGGTTTTGACCCTTTGTCTGACGTGTTTTCAGTGAAAGGCAAGTTTTCTTAATTTTACTTTTAATTTGAAACAACAGTCTATATTCGTACCAATTTTTGTATTTGCATCACCGATTGATCAGGCTAAGAATTTCCATCAGTCCGTCAGTCTGTCACATCCAGTCGTGTGTATCTAAAGATAAACCCTTCAGCACATATCTGCACCCCTTGAAGTACGCGTATTTTAGATCTCACGAAAACATCGCATCATAGTAAAAACGCCCCCAGCAAGTACAAAAAACGAAAACCTCATTTCAAAAATGTTATGAAATCCCAAAATTGTTTGCGTTAAGTTTCCACTGGACAGGAGCTGTGCTTTCAAGTCTAGAGTACCCTGTTGTAGGCTCCCAAGTCTCCTTCTGATCACATTTAGCTCTTTTAGTCGTGATCAATTAAAAGTATGTGCTTCTCACCAGAAAATAAAAATCGATCCATCATTCGTTATGATCTAGGTCGTTATAGGTCCAGTCGTTAAGACTGTAGGTTTGTCAACGTCCGGAGTTAAAATAGTGCCGGAGCAAATTAATAGTGCCATTTTAAAGTTATTTTTATCGGGTGCTACCACACTAAATATCTTTTATTTTTGTTTTTCTCAGCTTCGGAAACGTACTGAAGAGAAAAAAGAATAAAGTATTTAGCCATCTTGAAGCTGAGCTCCGGGCCCCTGAAAATCAAGACCACATCAGGTCTGTAGCAGATAGTATATTATACTATATCACATCAAGTATAATATACTAGCTGCTACAGACTCTTGCATGACGACTTGCCGGGATGAAACGCTGCCACATTCTTTAGCACTGCTCTATTTTAGAAATTAGGTGAAAGTTTGCTTAAAGTTTGCTTGATTAGCATCTAAAATTAATAATATTCCCAATTGAAACATAAATTTATTTTTACCGTCATAACAATTTCATTTTTTAGATTTTACTGCTATTCGCTATCAAGAAATGGGCATCAAAAGACCAGCAAAAAATCCTTTTTAAAACTTTAAAGGATAGCAATGAATGGACTTTTAAATAAAAAAAGAGAAAGTTCTCTTAAAAACAATGTGAACGAATTTAATGTTTATCTGCTCGCTTTTGTGTCGGTTTACTTTAAACTTGCGGCATGAATCGGTATTAAATTCTCTCCGTTCTCTGATACTAATTGATAAAAAATTAACTTTCGGAAGGCTAAACTGTTTTATGAAGCCTGCCGCCGAAACAAGTGCTTCCAGAATAATTAGCAAGCAGGGACAAAAATAATTTACCGGGCCCTAGATTCAAGCGTGGTAAAAAAGAGGATATCAAAAACGGAGCTCTTCATTAAAGACTATTAAAATCCGTTTCCAAAAGCTCTCCAAACAAGGAAACCGATTTTTATGCGCTTAAGTTGCGTATCTTCTGCAAAAATAATAATAGAAAAACCCCGCCGAGGTTCGAAAAATAAGCGCTCCCCAAAAACAAAAACACAAAAAACCCTTGCAGCTATTAAATTTCAAAAGGTAGCGGCAAAAAAAGGGGGGATGGTATTCTTTAGTCTTTTATTGGAACTTTTATCATCAGTAAATGTTGTCTTTGACGCAACAAGGCGTGCAAATATTGATTCAAGAAACCAACGGCACAGTTTAAATATTTAAAGGAGAGTAAAAAAAAAAAAGACGAAATTTAAAGAGCAAAAAATGCCTCATCGTAAAAATAATGCGCTGCTGATAACACTGAAGCCATTTCAGCCCGACAATTTGTCTTGGGCCAAGTAAGTATCGTCGCATGGGAGAGCTTTATGAATAAAAATTAGCTACACCGATAAAGAGGATAGCGATCATTCAAAAAGGAAGGATGCGTGCTGCTTATTTACCACCCAATGATCGCGAAGGCCCCTAGGACCAGGCCATTAGATTGGCTAAGTAACGACACAAGGATCCTTTATACATGTCATCTATTTGACCCTTGGGAGCGCGTGATACGGTGTTACGAAGATCATATGGATGTAGTAAATATACCGACGGAATGTTGGGATTTTATGAAATAATGGAGTATTGGAGTAAAATTATTTATTAGGAAACAAATAGCGGGAAATAATTACGAAACTGATGATAAGTGTCAGTTATGGGCATAAATTGAAAATGAGCTTACTGGTGTATTCATAAACAGTCCTTTAGAAAAATACGATTAATTTAAATCATAAAATGGCTTTGTGGTTGTTTTTCGCAGAATCTATGAAGTAATGTGTGCTTTATTAGATTAAATAGGTATAAAAAATGGAAGGGAAAATTATGAGCAATGTGTATTTGTGAGGATAATTAATCAAATGCAGTTAACGATATTTGAAAAGGCAATCTTAAAACTTAAAATGTAAATTTCATAATAAAACCAAAAAGTTAATAGAAATTAAGTTTTAAATGGATTGACAATTTCTGTATTAGTAAATATTTAAACCTCTTGGGACTGCTTAGAAGTTTCACAAAATACAAATTACCCCATGAAATTATTTTAATAATAACTAATGTACCCAGGGGAGGTTGGAAGGAATCATATGAAGGATTCTAAAGTCGTTAATATTATAAAACACAGAAGGAAATTCCATTTATAAAATCAATTATCAATTGCTAATTATTTATTGATTATATTTTATTAATTTATTCATCGTCTATTTTACTTATATATTATAAATAACTTCATATTCAGAACTTTAAATTATGTATCATTATTATGAAGCTACCCCGGAAAAAACGCACTTAAAATGACAATAGAAGTATTTTAAGAGGATTCGCCATTGGATTATTGAAACAGCTTTATAATCTTAATATAATAAAATAAGTAACATTTTTAATTATTACAAACTAATTTGCATTACACATATAGTTATATATTTTCTTACATTTTGCTAAATGAATAAAATCATCAAATTATACAATTATGCTGATACTCTTTTGACGAGGTACAAATATGGAAACTACAGAGAGTGTGTTCACACATTTTTATAACGATTTTGGAAGAAAATATGTATAAACAAAGATAAGAATTTTATTTTATAATATGTTCAATCTGGTAGCCCTTTTATTGAACTATCATATTACATCTTGATTTCCAAGATAAAAGAGCTTTTCTTAAAATACCAAGCTTGATTTTGTTCCACACCTCCACCACAATCTTCCAATGTTGGACATCCGATGTTTTGGGATGCCGCTTATAAAGAGATTGTTTTGAAACTCCAAATGAACAGTAATCCATAGGAGACAGGTCGGGGGACTTGGATAGGATGCATTTAATTGAAATAGCTTCAATGCCGGTTTCATTTCTCATTTTTTTTTTCAAAAAATATAGCAGTAGATTTGGAGATTATCCCGATGGAACATAACACAGTGAAAAATGTTTGGGTAAAGTGATGGAATATCTTTTTTGAAAAAAGGTGTTAAAACATATTTCTGATTGTAATCCGAGTTAATTTTGACATTTTCTTCTACGTTCCTTATTTTAAGTTTTCCGTTAT
This sequence comes from Amaurobius ferox, assembly GCA_951213105.1. Taxonomy (NCBI): domain Eukaryota; kingdom Metazoa; phylum Arthropoda; class Arachnida; order Araneae; family Amaurobiidae; genus Amaurobius; species Amaurobius ferox. The sequence continues at coordinate 30,046,024 of OX578136.1, forward strand.
ATGAGAATACTGCAATAACCAGAAAACCTTTAGCAAAACTTTCTTTGTTTTCTCTGAACCAACCTTTGTTGGATATGCATATTTTACCTTTTTCCCAGTCAAATGTAGACTTTGACGTTTCTTTCCTTTTTTATTAATTATGTCACTTAATTTACAAGTAGAAATATTAAAACCACGCTTTTCACATCTTATTTTAATAATTGAATAAAAGTATTATAATTTAATAAAAGTATTTCTCTTTGCAAAACGCAAAATATAGCCTTCGATCCATTATTTATTTTTTAGCGACATTTTAAAGCAAAGACTATTTTTAATTATGCAGACGATAATTAAACCCTTTTCCGACTTGATGTCAGTAAGGTTTTCTTTTTATTTATTTGAATTTAATTCATGGAGGAAGTCTAGATCGTTAAAAAATGTGTGAACACCCTCTGTATTTTAGAGCCCTCCATTTTTGACAGATCCGAAACTACACGATTTCAACAAAGCTAAACAGAAGCGCAATGAGAACAATAGCAAAATATAAAATGTTGCAGATTCAAAATTAAATAGATGAAAATAAAAAACGGAAACATTTTCCCTATGTTCGCTTCTTGATATACACTAACACGAGAAATGCAACGTCATAAAAGAGCGGATAGAGTGTGATGATAAAGGACACGCAGGCACAGACGGTATATAGTATAAATAAATAATATTAATTCCAGACGGATAATGCAATACAGAAATGGCATAGACAGGGTGATTAGTTGGCAAAAGGACTACCCCTTGCGGTGAGATAAGCAGCAACCCTTCGACGAACAGATGCAATAAGCGTGCGGGTAGTTTCCTGGGGAATGGATGACTATATGCCTTCAATCATCCACCACAGCTCGTCCTCTGTTTGAGACAGGGCAGTGCAGTCAAACAATGGCTAACCACGTCTCATACATGATCGATGAGTGAGAGATTTGGAGACAGTGGAAGCAAAGGAGGCATCTGGATATCTTGCAAGACTTATCTGCTTATGTTTTCCGTATGCGGTCGCGCTCTGTAAAACAGCATTTTGAAACCGCTGAAGGTAGGACAGTTGCAACCGGCCGCAGCACTTCATCCACATATCGTCGTGCCGTCATTCTGTCTCTGATAAGAACCAGAGGTAACCGGCTATCGAAGCCGATGGCACCTCAAACCATGATGCCGCGTTGTCGAGTAGTATTGCGTTCAACAGTCGCAATATAGGATTTCATCTATTTCCCCGTCGTCTCCAGACTCTCACAAATGACGACTGTCATTCGACAAACACAACCAAGACTCGTCGCTGAACTCTACCCTGTCTCATTCAGTCGTCCAAGAACCTCGGGTCCGGCACCATTGCAATCTCTTACGTCGGTGTCTTGTCGTCAATGGCAGTCTTCGCAAAGGACGGTTTGAGTGCAAGCTGCTTTCGGCCAATTGTCGAGAAACTGTTCCCGCTAATATTAGAACATCCAAAGTACCCTGAAAATTCTGCAGAATGTCAACAGCCGTCGTTTGTGGGGTCGCTACCTCATGGTTTCTCATGTGTCGTTCAACGCGTGCTGACGTACGTCTGGATAGACCTGTACGAAAAACATGACAGGTTACAGACAGTAACAACCGTTGGCTGATATGCTGTTTCCACCCGTTTTATCCCGCGCTCTAATCACGTGACTTACTTGCATTTAAGATCATTTACATACATTGGCTAGTTGCGTTTGTCTCGCAATTTACATAATTATACGGCCAAAGCTTCATAGTGTTACAATTTCTATGTCGTCCAGTTTATATATATATATAAATATACACATTCACATACACACACACACACACACACACACATATATATATATATATACATTCACACACACACACACACATATATATATATATATATATATTATCGAACGACAATTCAACCTGTAGAGTTACAGCAATGCCCATAAGACTAATTATATAAAATAATTAAAACATTATTGAAATCATTGGAATGTAGGGCAGATAGGATATATATTACAGATGTTAAAGCGAAATAAATTATATTTAGCACCTTCTTTTGATTGGTGGCACCAAGAAGCAAAACGTTTTTGAGCAAAATTAAATTATACATGAGATTGATGTAATTAAATTCATAATATCACAATATTAAATTTTTTTAATCAGTAGGGAATATCCCGTATTGGTCACATTTTCTTACGCAGTAGTGAACTTTTTTTTTATCCTGAAAACTGTTTGATTCTTACTTGCAGTTTAGGTACCTTTATATTAAGAGGAGCAGACTCAGATTTCCTGGATCGTTGCCACAACCTTCTAATAAATCATTTATTTCGATAGACACATCTTCATCAATTCATTATGTTACGTCGTGAAGTTCTACTTCGCGAGAGGGAAGACCCCATTTAATAAATGACGAGAAGCCATTCTTATGTCCACTAAACTCGGTAGCGTCCAGGAAAATATATTTTCCAAGCTGTCGTAATGTAAGAAGATATATAATTCTTCATGAATAAACTTCGTAGGCTAGTTTTAGTTTGAAGTATATGGCTGGATTCTTTAAGCCGTGCCACAGTGTTAAGTCAAATCAGTTTTATGTATTAGGGGGATGACTTTATATCTGTATTATGCAAGAGTTGACACTTTAGCTTTCGGTACAATTAAGTGATTTGACATGCGATTTTTACTTTCTCTTACTGTTGAATATGGTGTAAGGAAAATATTGTTTTTACGAAAATTTTCGATTGCAAGACTTTGATGCCATTGTATGTTTTAGGAACTCCTGAACACGTTTTGATACTTTTATTTTCTCCTACTATAGAGTATAGAAAAAGTATTGTTTTCACGAAAATTTTCGATTTTGATATTTTGGGGCCAATATATTTTTAAAAGCTCCAGTATACGTTTTGACTCCTTTTAGAGTGATGTCCGTCTGCCTGTCTGTGATCGATTTATTTTGTACATGAGAGCAGTAAAAAATTCAATGGAATTTTACTGAAGTTAATATCTGGATCTATTATCTAAAAATCATCTAGAACTAGATGGAATTTTTTGAAATTCGAGAGAAAACTTCGAAATTTACTCGAAATTAAATTTCTTTTAACATGCAACATAAGCCAAAGTGATTGACATAATTATGAATAAAAGACGTTATTTACACGAAATTAAAAAAATATTTAACATGCAGCATGAAACAAAATTTAACATAATTATGCGTAAAAGATGTTATGTATTCCTCTAATGCGAAACATAACAGTTTCATTATTGTTGTGAAAAATAGTCGCGATACAATTTTTGTGTTCTTGAGGTCATTAGCCTCCTATTGGTGGATGCATTGTCATGCTTGGAATCAATTGAAATACCTTTTAAAGCCCTTTAAAATGAAGGGTAACATGCTATAATAGTAATCATTTAGACGAACAATACATATTTTTTCAAATTTTTTCTTGAAAAATTTGAAAAAAAAAATTATAAGCTAATTAAAAATAGATTCTGATATGAGAAAGTCGAGTTGAACCACATCCCAGTTAATTAATTTTATATACATGAAATATTCTTCCTCCGAGAATGTTTCTTATTTCTATATATTTTAGGATAACTCTTTTAAAGAACTCTAAAAGTCGTTTAGTCCATTTACGAAACAATTTCCATCACCTTTTCCCTCTCCGTGTCGTTCAAACACTCTTACTCTCTCTATGTTTTTGCAAACGCGCAATTTTCCCTTTGACGCCTCCTCTTTCGTCTGTCTGGAAGTTCAAGCGAAGAAAATACAGTGCTTGACGTGAGGATGACGTAAGACCAATGTTTTCTGGATTTCCCAATTAGAAGAAGGGTTGCCAGATTTGACAATGTATCGCCAATTTGGCGACATTTGACAACTTCTTGAATTTTCCAGAAATTCCTCCATACAGTGATTATTCTTTGAGATATAGAGATTTCCAGAAGTTTTTATGGAGAGAGTATAAAAAGGACTCACCCCTCCGTTTCAGTGGAGTTGACGAATGGACGTAATACGAGCTACATTGGACTGTGATTTTTGTCAATATTTTGAAAATAGATACAGTTGTATTGTGAAATTACGGTTAACATTCTGCGAATGATATTGCTTATTATGTAAAATTAGTGGAGCATTTAAGTGCTGTTTGATTGCATACTGTTCCTGTTTACCTCGTGCTTGTGAATAAGCACAAATTATCTAGAAACTTGGACCCGTTCTTGTATCCTGCGTATACATCCAGAATTCCAGAGGATATGTTTCGTTACAATATGTTTGACATTTGCACATAACAACTCAAATGCAAATGCACGTTAACGTTTTTCAGCAATGATTACTAGTATTGTAAACTGTATTTAATACACCATCTTGACGTACCGGAAAAGTTTTTCAAAATGCCATAAATTTCAGGCAACAGTGCCCATCAGTGGCAATAGTAATGGATCGACAGACTATAGCTTTTATACAAACAGAAATCGTGAATATAAATTTACATAGGGTAAATAAGAAACATCGATACTAAAATTTACATATAATACAAATAAGAATATAAATTTCAAGCAAAAGTAATTTAATGCAATTCATTTCAAACTCCATGTACGTAAATAAATCGAGCCGATTCGTAAACGTAACACTAGTGGGGAAGCACTAGATTTCCAGAAAATCATATAATGGTTTAACACGCTATGGTCGATAATGAGACGCCGTGCAAAATTAAAAGTTTGAACAGGATCAAAGTTACACATAGATTCTCGATACATATAAATAAAAAATCTGATGTGGGCAACACATGACTTTCCTTATATAATGTAATGAATTTACTACTTTTACAGTAAAAAAATAGGTTTTTCTTATAGTAGATACTAATATTCTTTCCAAGACATTGAATTTTCGACAATTAGTTGTCATTTTCATTGATTTAGCGTCATTTTTATCCATTTGGCGAGATTTTCGTTAATTTGGCAACATTTCAAAAAGTGGCCAATTTGGCGACATTCCGCCAAATTCATCGCCAAAATCTCGCCAAGCGTTATGCACTAAGAAATAAGTTACTCTTACAGCAGATAAATGACTATTGGCGTTCAAATACAAAAGTGTTACTCAGAGTATCTTTTTTGATGAATGGAACGAGCTAGATTCGCGAGAATGATGTCCCCTAATTTATTGCATGGTATTACATACGAAAAGTGAGCATCTTTATCAATAGGAAATATTTTTTTTTTATTTTACATGACTTTTTGATATTTTTTTAAAAACTGTACAATATCTCAAGAACGGTTCGTGTTAGCGTTCTAAAATTTATGTCAATCGTTTTCTAATGAAAAATTACATAAGAAATGTCTATTTGTGTAACTTTATTAGTGGTTTTGAATTTTTGACGATTTTTTCAAAATTTATTCGAAAATTTAGGGGGATTCTGAACATTCGATTGCGTATAAAAACAATAGGCTTCCAGTGTTTATGGATTGTGATTTTTGTACCAAATTTGGTTCAAATCGGTCCATTCGGTCGTCAGTTATCGTCTCCACAGACCCACTGACACACACACACACACACAGACATCACTTCAAAAATGCTTGATTCGTGATCAGGGATGCTTGAAACGTGCTCTCCCGTCAAAAACTCGAATTCGAATTTTCGACCCCGTCACAATACTTTCCTTATACATTATGTATATAAGGAAAGTAAAAAGTAAATTCCAAAAGTAGAATATTATTTCGTATATTAACTTATTTATGTTATTTATATTGTTTCGTATGTTCGTGTACACAAATATGTTGACTATTATCAAGTAATGAAATGCTTTGTAGAAAATTAAAACAAAATTATATAGACAATTTTTAGTAGTTATCAGAAAATAACTACTTTTGAGATATTAGAAATCTTCGAAAGGGAGCTGGCTATCTCTTGCAAAAATAACCATGTGCATTTCATAATATTTTAAATGCTTATTTTAATCAGTATGTATCATTCCTGAATAATGACAGCAATTTGCCAATAATCAAACATCATCAAATAAACACTTCCTGTATCAGTTTTATTGTGAACTAGCAGCATACCCGTTCTTCGTACGGAGTATATAATATAAAGAAACTTGAAATTCATAATCATGCCCAAATTCTTATAGTATACTAAATGACATGTTTAATCAAAATATTCTGTTAAAATATTTAATATAATGCTCCTAAAAAGAAGTTTAAGAATCTCTGTTCTCGCTATATAAAATTATCTTCATGGACATATCTGAAGAATAAAACATCTTGGACCCCTTATGTAAGCAAATATAAAAAAAGATATGGAATTGAATCAATATATGCAAAATAAAAGCGTTAAAATTGTATGGAACCGTACTAATTATATACGCGAATATTAGAAAATATAACCTGTATTAGTAGATTACATGTATAAATTGAAAATACCAATAAACCCGTAATCTTTAAATCTGAAGACAGTCATTTATTCCAATATATGTCAAAATTAAAGTGCTAAAATTATATGGGAAGATATACACGTACTACTTATAATGTCCGATTATTAGTAGAAGATTACCCGTTTTGCAATATGAGTCACAAATGTTTTTTGGTAAAATACAACAGACGACGTAATAAATTGAATATATAATTAATCCCCTTAATCTTCATACCAGAAGACTGTACTTGATTCCAATATATATGCCAATATATGTCAAAATATATGCCAATATACCTATACTACTTATATTCTCGTAGGTTAGAAAATATACCCGTGCATTCCTAGAAGATTATTCGTACAACGTACAATATGCGTGTGTCAGCAATTTTTGCCGCAATAAAACAATGGCGTAATAACTTAAAAATATCAATAATCCCTGAATCAATAATTCCGGAAAATATCAATAATAATAATGTTTAAACCTGAAGAGTATAATTGATATTATCCAGTCCAAAATGAAATGGCAATGAAATTTATTTTATATACATATCTTCATTATTCAAATCGGAAAGGATTTAATAAAAATCGCCTGCCGCATAAACACATTGGATTTAAATCCGTTGCTAAGCGACATGATATCATTTGCTTCAAATAAATTGGTAGAAAAAATATAGTCTAAATAGTTATATTTCTATGGAACATTTGGCGACAGTTTCGTCAAATTAGCGACATTTTAAAAAATCGCCAAATTTATCGCCAAGTGGGACTGTAGAACTGACAGTTCCACTTTGCGACAAATTGACGAAATATCATCACAATACTATCCCCTAACAAAAAAAATTAATATCATTTATGTAGCGCAATTTTATCAACTTTAAGATATTTTTATAGATTTGTAAACATTTTTATCAATTTGGTGACATTTTAAAAATTCGCTAAATGTATTACTAAGTAGGATGGTTGGTCTGACAGATAAATGCTAACCAAACATCATTTCACTACTCTCTTCTAACAAAACAAAAAAAAATTTCATTGATATGTATGATATGTAGAAGACCCAAGCCACACGACCAACCCGAAGGTTTATGGCAGCTGTTTGTGTGTCGTTTATATCAATTTGGCGACATTTCCGTCAATTTGGCAAAGTTTAAGAAAAGTTGTGAAATTAGCGATATCCCTCCAAATTCGTAGCTTTGAATTTGCAGATCTGAATGAAACATTCTTATCCCGTTTCAATATACTAAATGAAAACACTACAATTGTATTAGAAGATATACCCGCTCCACTCTTTTTCTGTTTCAACAATCGGCTATATGGATTTATTGGCTAAACACAATATATGAGTTTAGTAGCTAAATACGATATAAGCTTGGAAACACTTTGCCAAAATAAATGGAATTGATGTACGCAGTTAGCAATTAATATAATTAAAAGAAAAATCAAACCGTCCATTCATAAGATATACTTTTATATCCATTTATCCATTTATTTATTATTTAAATCGAAAAAAAATAATAAAAACATTAACAAACACATTTAATTTAATTGCGATGCCGAGCAACATGATATATCCTCCTAAAATGTTAAAATTTATTAACCACTAACAGCACCCCCGTTATTCGTACGGAGTGTATAATTTAAAGAAACTTAAAGTTCGCAATCATGTGCAAATTCTGTTAAAATATTAAATTTATTGCTCCTAAAGAGAAGTTTAAGAATATATGTTCTCACTATGCAAAATTATCTTCACGATCAGATCTGAAGAATAAAACATCCTGCCCCCTTTTGTAAGTAAATTTACAGAAGAAAAAATAGGAATTGAATGAATATATGCAACCCCGTACTAATTATATTGTCGCAGATCAGAAAATATGCCAATGTGTTAGTAGAAGATTACCCGTATTACAATATGCGTCTCAAAAATATTTGCCAAAATAAAAGAGATGACGTAATAAATTGAAAACATCAATAATATCCGTACTCTTTATACCAGAAGGTCGTAATTGATTCCAATATATGCCAATATATATCAAAACATATGTCAATATACCTGTACTACTTATATTCTCGTAGATTAAAAGATATACACGTGTATTTGTAGAAGATTCGTACAACATACAATATATGAGTTTAAACAATTTTTGTCATAATAAAATAATTGCATAATAACTTGAAAATATCAATAATCCTTGAATCAATAATCCCCGAAAATATAAATAATAATAATTTTTAAACCTGAAGACCGTAATTGATATTATCCAGTCAAAAATGCTATAAGAAAAATCAAATCGTTCTTTTCTAAAATATATTTTTATATCCATTTATTTATTACTCAAATCGAAAAAATAATTATTGAAATTAACAGACAGATTTAATTTAATTGCGTTTCTGAGTAACATGGTATAAGATAGAATCTTATAACATGTTAAATATGTCATGTCTTATAACATAAACTGCGAAATTAAATAACGATTTTGATTTCTCTATACTTCTCATTGTTCCGTAAAAGCTTGTTTTAAATAAACCATGAACCATGGAGATAGATTTCCCCTTTAAATCATGTTTCAAACAATTCATGTTTTCAGAAAGTGACTAATTAACGCAAAAAATCTCCCATCAAACTCAGAGATTAAATTTTAATTCACCTTCAAACGATTTTCAAGCTTTTCGTTTGGATAAACCACGGAGTTAGGGAGTAGAACTCCTAGGAAAAAGTTCCGTTTTTCATTAATATCTCGACAACCCCAGGTCTTAGAAACTCGAAACTTGGACAAAATTTATGGGGGGATATTTTAAGGCTATTCACCAAATTTCATTAAATTCGGTTCAGCCGTTTTTCCGTGATGATGAGACAAACGAAAATTTCGTTTTTTACTAATATCTCGAGAACCACTGGTCGTAGAAACTCAAAACACGGATATAATTTTAAGTGGGGCTATTTCTGGGCTACCCACAAAATTTCATCAAATTCGGTTCAGCCGTTCTCCCGTGATGGTGTGACAAACAGACAGACAGACAGACAGACAGACAGACAGACAGACAGACATATTTTCATTTTTATTTATATAGATTCTCACTCATTAAACAATGTTCTACATCTGTAATTGATTTTCTCGTCTACCTTGCTTTGTTGCAAATTTCATATTCTTAATTTTTTTTAATTTTCCACTAATGGCGCCGTAATCACTTTTATTCGATTCAGCACAATTAGACCAATTTATATATTGACCATATCTATTGCCAATTTATATATCGACCATATCTGCTGCCAATTTATATATTGACCATATCTGCTGACAATTTATATATTGGCCATATCTGCTGACAATTTATATACTGACCATATCTGCTGACAATTTATATATTGATCATGTCTATTGACAATTTATATATTGACCATATTTACCTAAAACAACGTGATTTTTTATAATTCCAATAGAAAAAATTATCCGGTGTTGCCCGGGGCTTAAATGAGCGGCAACCACTTATAAATAAAATAAATGTCCACTACTTCAATAATACAGAAACATATAACACCATATTCAATTTCCAAATCGCCTGTTTTGAACTAAAATAATTCTCACGATAAAAATAAAATCTCCGAAACACAAAATGAGAACCACAATTAACCACAGCGCACTGCTAAATATGTGCTCAATTCATAATTAAAATGTTAATTAATAATTAAAAATTAATTTATTTATAATTAATTTTTAACTAAATTAATAATTAAAAAATTAATTATAAAAAATATTTTTTAGATTTAAAGTAGCAGGAATTACGCTTTTATTTTAGCAACAGTCTGAAAATTTCAGTAGCAACAGATTCCACTACACATTTTTAAATTCGTGTATTTAAAATGATTCCGATACCATCTTGTAACCGGCCGATTTGGATTTAGCCAGAGGAGTTACTATCGTTAAATCTACAGGTTACCAAATAACATGAAACTATATCAGACACACTGATTTAAAATTGTCTTGGGAATATACATTTCTAAATTTGTATATTTGAAATTATTCCGGTATCATCTTGTAACCGGGATATTCGGATTTAGACATGGGAGTTAATATCGTTACATCTATAAGTTACCAAATAACATGAAATTTTTTCAGACACACGGATTTTAAATTGTCTTGGGAATATTCATTTCTAAATTTGTATATTTGAAATCATTCCGATACCATCTTGTAACCGGCAGATTTGGATTTAGACAGAGAAGTTACTATAGTTAAATCTACATGTTACCAAATAGCATGAAATTATTTCAGACACATGGATTTTAAATTGTCTTGTGAACATATATTTCTAACTTTGTATATTTGAAATGATTCCCATACGATTTACTAAGCAGTCGATTTGGCTTTAGATAGAGGAGTTACTATCGTTAAATCGATCCGTTACCAAATAGCATGGTATTATTTCAGACAAGCCGATTTAAAATTTTGTTGTGAATATAACATTTCCAATTCTCCCCATTTGAAATATTATTATATACTAATTTAGTAATTAATGTTATTGCAAAAATGATTAAAGATAAAAAGATAGATTTAATATATAAATACTTTTCTGGAGAATATGTTGAAGACCCAGACCTTCCAACTCATCCGAAGACTTGAGCAGCTGTTTGGACGGCCGAGTCTGGAGGATATGTGAAAATAATAAAAGTATATCTATGAAATATGCAATTCTAAAAATCAAATCATGAATTGACATTGATTTTAGATTTTAATGATCACGATTTAAATCTGATTTGACTAAAAATGTGCAATGAATATTTTTAGAAAATAATACTTCTCAAATATAAATGATCATTATTTAATGCTAAATTTTCGAAAAAATATTCCAAGAAAAATGTTCTGAATTGTCTATAAATATTTATTAATATCAGCCTTTCTAGATAGAAACCTTGCATTTTTTCGAGTGAAAAGTTTCATTCAAAAAATACCTTTCATTTGACGATATGGAGATAGAACTCAATTTAGCGTCAAAACTTTGCCTGTAAAACCTGTTTTATTGCAATTGTATCTTCTGCACAGGGAAGTTAACTTTTGAAAATGTTAGCGTCGGTTATGTAGTTGTAAATTTGATTAGTAAATCCAGATAAATTATGAAATGAAACTTGCTTGTTTAAAATATTTTTATGTCTTTTATGTTATATTTATGTGTTATGAACATATCTTTAATAAGGACTATTTTTTATGACGATTTTAATCGTATTTAATTACATATATGTGAATAAATATACTTAAATTAATTATAATTATGAAATAAGCAGTAGAACATACTAAAAATGTAATTGCCTATAAAATGCTAGGAATACGAGTATATTTTTATAAAAGCATTCTTTAAATATTTTCTTCCCTTAATGTCCATGTAATTTTATAAATGTTTTTTCAATTGAAGATTTCTTACCATTGAAGTATATACATTCCATGTCTGTTATACTTCCATGTTTAACAAGTTTTATTGTAAGGTGATTATCTACATATTAAAAAAATTTGATGTTGTCAGCACATGACTGCCTCTATATAATGCAATTAATTTCTTTCTTTCATAGTGAAAAAATGATGTATAATATCTATGTCACACTGTTTTTAATATTAAATTGTACATTTGGTGCTTTTCTGCAGGACAACATGCAAAACTATTTCAAAGTACCTAACTTATGTTTCACACAACTCGAAATTAACAATTATCAATATTAATAAGTATTATAGTCCACATATTAAAACATTTTTATAATTAATTCATCAATTTGTCGTCATTTTTGTAATTTTAACGATATTTTCGTCAATCTGGATCAAAACATCGTCAAGTTGGCGATATTTTGCTAAATTAGTCATCAAGTATTAGTCCATCAAATGTTGATCAAATTAGTGTTTTGTGAAATACTATTTATGAAGTGATATACGTAATTAAGTAATAATATTTCTGAAACACTAAAAATATTTTTGAAATAAGTAAAATATTCTAAGGCAAATTTTCTCCATTAAAATTATATTATTTCTTATTTATCTTTCTTCTCTTCTTACATGCATATTTCTACTTATAAATTTTCAACAAAATTTGTCTGGCAGTTGTAGGTAAAGAAAAATCTCTTCCGTGTTAAATTCGCGTGTAAAAACGTTTCCTCTTACAATATGATTATCGATACCAAGAAAAATCCATACAAGTGCCTTAGAAGTAAAAGGATCATGCATTGAATAATCAGAATGAGATTGATAATTAGCTGTCTGATATCTTCTAGTTTATAGAAAGGAGAGGTATTATGGGAAAATAATATTCAGTAAATTCAATACGCTGAACATGAAAGATTGAACAGCATGTAATGAAAGTACAATAGAATATTTTCGAAGTAAATTCGAAATGTTATTGCCGTGAAGTATTAAAATAGTTGAAAATACATATTTATAAATACAATTTAAAATGTATAACAGCAATATAAATCGGCCAGTGTCAATGTATCAACAATCACTTATGATTCTAGGACTTTCTCAAACGCTTCAAAAGTCACCAAGTTGGTAAAATTTCGCCAAATCTATTGCTAATGTTTACTAGATATGCTGACAAGCGAAAAGGGAAGAGAAGTTGGTTTTTTGTCATTTCTTATGTCATTTCCTGGAATTTCTTCATTTTTCATTCATGACTGTGGATCATCTAGTCAGAAAAATGAGGATTATTAACTGCTAAGAACCCGGGGGGGGGGGGGGGTTGTTGTTGAGAACCAGACCGTCCGACCTACCAGAAAGGTATAAGGTAACTGTTTGGACGGCCGGGAAGTGCCATCCAATTTAGACCGGAACCCATTGGGGGAGGCATCCACAGGGACCGTACCCTCCTTCCCCTACCACCAACCTCTCGGAAGGACATACGGACCCACATGTTTAACGTGATCGTACTTCGCATGAACACGGCGGCAGTTATGGGAGCGTTCAAATCCAGCGCGCAAACCACAGGGCTACCGCGCCCGAAATGTGCCAACAGCACGCGGTGTTCCCAGGTGGTCACCCACCCAAGTACTAACCGTGCCCGATGCTGCTTGACTTCGGTGATCTAACGAGAACCGGTGTTATCAGCACGGTAGGGCTGTTGGCATCCAGGAGGGGGGGGTGCATAAGTGCAAATGCGCCCTGAAATTTTTAAATTATTATAAAGTACTGATATTAAACATTTGTTTTTAAATTTAGATGCTAACATTTTCTATTAAACTTTTTTCTTTTTAAGGTTTTGTAGTACATAAAGAAAAGACTCATTAACGACTCGTTGAGTATGTTATATTCTCTTCCATTCACTTCTTGTTTGGTTTTACCAACAGCCTTTAAATGCATTATACAGGTGTATATGTACGGTTAATTAAAGACAGATTTATTAAATTTCAAAAAATTTAAACTCCTGAAAGGTGGGAGTGAGAAAAGTTATGGGCCGAAATGAAATACATTTAAACTAACAAAGTGGTATATAAAACAAAAAGTAGCATCGAAATATAGCCAAAAATACCAAATTTTTGTTTCTGACTTCATTATGAGGAGCGTAGGGAGAGGTAAAGACATTAAGTTTTTGTTTTACTTAATGTTGGAAAAACATTTGAACGAAAATAATCTGAATTAGTTTCCAAGGGTTCATCTTCCAGATCCAAATACAAAAAATATAACTGGGTGCTTGTAAGTTATTTCGAATAAAAAATGGGAGTGAGGTAATAAACTGTGGGTGTATGGAAATTAAAATAAAATAAATATCCGAATAAGATATCAAAAACTCGGAAGTATTATTGTAAGAATAAGAAGAGAAAGAAAAAGAAATAAAAGAGAAATAAGATTAAAAATTAAAAAAGAAATAAGAATAATTTTTACAGAAGTAAGAATAAAAATAATTTTTACAGAAGTAAGACTAAGAATAATTTTTACAGAAGTAAGAATAAGAATCATTTTTGCAGTCACTGTGGAAGGAGGGGGCTCTAAAAACACTTTTACTCATTTGTGGGAAAAATGCATAAGCAATTATGAAATATTTTTCAAAAATGCGCTATTTTATCTTAAATACAGGAAAAATGACAGAGAATCTTCAAGATGAATAGAAAAAGGGGATTGTACTATAGAGTGAGGTGTGAAAAGTAGAAAATAACGATCGGGGTATAAAAATATCGTGCCCACCGATATATGTTAATTTTTTTTTATTTCTGGAGTCACTGGCAGGAGAACAGGCTACTAGAAACAATAATCAAATTTTCTTAGTTATAGTACTATAAGTATTGAAAAAACAAATGCGAAAAATGTAAGAAGTACATAATTTCAAGCAATCTAAATACGAAAAAAATAACGTGGGTACTTTAAGTTGATTACTAAAATTGGTGCGTACTAAATGGACGTTAAACACAATAATTTCTGCTTTGTGAAAAAAGTAATTAACAGAGAATTATAAAAAAATATCAAAGTTACATCATTTCAACACAAATACATGAAAAATAATATTGCTTTTACAAGTTGATGAGATAATGAGAGGGTAATTAAATACTATGAGTCGAAATTAAAATAAATAAAAATACTCGAGCGGGTAAACATATCAGGTACTTGAAAAAATAAAAAAATCTTTTTTTTTCATTTTTTCAGTAACTGGAGGGGAGGGAGCTTCTACAAAAATATTTTTCGTAGTTTGGGAAAATGTGATGAAAGAAAAAAATTTTAAACAATATTATCACAGTTACATCTTCTCAGCTCCAATACAGAAAGAACACGGAAGTTCCAAGTTAACTGGAAAAAATAGGAAGGGGAAATAAAATGTCAGTGGTAGTGGGAAAATTAAAAATTAACAATAAAAATATTCGAATGAGATATTAAAAGCAGGCAAGACAAAAAAAAAATCATTTTCTCAGTTACTGGAATTGAAAGTGTGGTCTTAAATAGATCAAGTGTTCAATTTGTTTTTCTGTATGTATTTATCCCATATTTTATATAATGTATTTATCTCATTTTTATATAATGTATTTATCCCATTTTTTATATAATGTATTTATCCCAGAAAACAAGTAACTCATGTCATAAAGGTCTTCACGCTTTTACAAAATTGGGTCGAAGTTTAGGGTCAGCAGATCGAGTGGGGCCATTACAACGCGTTAATATTTCTTCAAAATACGATTAAAAGTGGCAGGCGTCGCTTAACAATTCACTTTTTGAAAAACGAAGATGTAAAAAAAGCCCCATCCAGAAGACCGTATATCAAAAATTCTTTGTTTTACTATCGTTTCAATATGAATTGATTCCCATTTAAGAAGAATTAAAATCTTAATTGATAACTTTTGAAATTATTATCGAGGAAACATTTTTTTCTTTTACAGGGATTGCTTATAATACTGTAACAATTTTGTATTTAAAAATTAAAATCTCGAGCTGTAAAACTCGGGATTTTAAATTTCTGGATTTTAAGTCTTACTATCCAAGCGCCAGATCGTCTATGATCTTGCCGCCGGTCTTTGAATGAGCCGCATTTTTCACCATGCGTTTTGCGATGTTTTCAGCGATCGCAAAGGAAATTCGAGTCGTTTGGTTCTCAATGAATTTCACCGTACTTTTAAAGATTTTTAAAATTCTGTATAAAAAAACTATCCACTTTGTAAGAAATCAAGCTTTTAGACGCTGTTGGAATATAATCCTTCTTCCATTCAAGAACCGAGTATCTAAAATTATTTTAGGATATAGTTTTTAATTATATCCCAGTTTTTATCCTGATTTTGGAGACTTTTATATATTTAAAAATTTGTTAATTCTTTTTAATTTTTGCAAGTTTCGTGACGATATCTGGTTCGGTAAATACGTTTAAAGAACAACAAAATCCGCGATTCTAGATCAAGTAGGAGATTCGAAATGTTGTTCGAAATATAAATGCTTCACATACAACATTGTGCAAAAATGTTCGCACATAGGTTATTTTTTTATATCAATCATCAAAAATGTGTTATAAGCGTAGCTTTTCACTTCCATAGTAAAACACTTATCACCAACATCAGCTATAGCTGCGAATTTGCAAAAGTCACTGACAATCTCTTCAATATTCAATTTCAAAACGACATCTTAACAGCAACATGTTATTTTGCAACACATTTTCCAATTATCCATAAACACATGCCATATATAAGTAAAATGTCAAAATAAGAGTAATATACCAGTCAAATATGTATTAGGTATCATAATTATGTCTACACATTATTGTTTTGTCAAATATAAATGCATTTTTAATAATAAACTCATCAATTTTACAGAAGTATCATAGAAATATAAATGCATTTTTAATAATAAACTCATCAATTTTACAGAAGTATCATAGAAATTTAGATAAAAGTAAATTTTAAGATGCAGTATTGGCTTCTAAAACATCAGTTTTAATGTGTATAACGTTTAAAGTGTTAAAATAAAGAAAGTGCCATTGCAATTTCGGCAAAAGTAATTGTATATTTAGGTTTTTCATTTACATAAATCGGTGTGAAGCATTAAACACAGGTATGATATATTAATTCATAATAAGTACACACAATCCTCGTAAAAACGTTGCATAAAATGATTAATTCCATTTTCGAAAATCATTTCCAAGATATATATCTCCAAAATATCACCATACTCTTCGAACCCACCGAGTCATTCATTAACGTGTGATTCTCCATCACCCTCTGCAATTTCCGATTCCGCAACGCAACATTAATTAATAATTGTGCTGATTCAGATTTAGTCAGAGTGTATTTTTACCGCTCGTTTTTCTTAGAAGACAAATTCCACCGTTGACTATTATTCTGATCACGTTCCAAGACTTCTTCGAAGAGTAAAAGGGGTGGATAAATCATCGCCCACCCCTTTCCGATAAAAGAGATTCTCTCTCTCTCTCTCCCTCATCCTCTCCTCTTTCGAACTTTTTCTGGTCGTGCCCAATGTAAATAGACACAATTCCGACTCTTGAAGAACCAGCGGTGTGGGAATTGCTAATGTTGGTTTTATTTTGCGATGATATATATACGAAGGGGATATCTAGAAAAATCTGTGCATATATTAACTCGGGTTACAAGGCATGCGGGGGGGCTTTCTTTTCTGGAGGTCCCCCTTGGTTTAACAGCTCGGGCAAACAATGGGAAAAGGGGGGTGATCAATACCACTAGTTGTTGCTAACTCTTGCATAAATTAAGGGCCTCATGAATATTCAAGGAGAGCGTACAGTCGGAGGATTAATTACTTTGAAAGGAAAGACTGTTCGGAGCTTAAGCTCCTTTAACTTGGAGGGTTAGAGAACGTTCAAAAGGGTTTCGGTAAAAATATAACTGCAAATACAGCGTGCGGGTAATTAATTATTTCACAAATTACTTTCTTCTTCGTCTTCTTTCTTCCGAAGTGGATTTTTTACCCGTCTCCATTTGTCCTGCGTTATCTCGCTTCTTTTCTTGATAACTCTTCTTCATCCGTCTTTCGTGCCTTTTATCGGGTAGTTGAACCGGCCGCCGATAGATGTCGCTCGCTGCGGGTAAAAGAGGAATTAAAAACGCGGGAGATTTTTCGAGAGAAACTCATTGGAGAGATTAGTTTCCGGTTGCGCCCGCCCGGTAAACACGAGTTGAGTAGATGAGATTGGAGAGCTGTATTAAAAAGTTTTTTACCGCTCCTTTTTTAATGACCGGAGCGAGCTTATTGGACGCGGCCCAGGAAAACAACTTCAGATGTTCCCCGTTGAACAAGCGAATGGCGGTATATATCACTAAACGCCCGATAAAAAATATGAGGTATTTATCCTTCTTAAAGAGGGATCTGCTGAATAAATAAATCTAGGGAAAATTAGAATAAGATAATATCTTTCAAAGAAAATTTGTTTCTAATGCCGCCATTTGCGAATTCAATTTCACCGTGTACTGTTTTGATATGGCTTGGATTTTTTGGGCTGTTAAGAGTGATATAAAGCAGACTTAATTGAAACAATAATTGGAGTAATTAAGTTCTCGCTATTTTTCAGTGAGTAAAAAGAAAATTATAGTTTTGATGAAATATCAGCAAAAAAATGATTTATTCGTAATTGAACTCGGAAAAGCAATATGGGAGGTACAAAAGAATGATTTTAGTATTTTTTTACTCACCGGCCGCCTCAAGTGGGACTCTAAGTCAATTTTATTTTTTCAAAATACTTTTTTTTTCAATTATTAACAGTAATAGCTATATTTTAAAAAGTTGAAATACTGACAATTTTTTTAATAAACCAATAATAATTAGGGAAATTTTAGTGTTTTCTTATGAATTATTTCCTAGGAAAATACTCCTTCATTCAACCTTTGTATCTAATGTCCGGTGCAATATCGAATACGCAACTTACGTTATGTAAATTGCGCATTCGGTATTGCACCGGTCTGATGATGATTGACTATGATTTGGCTATAAGTAGAGTTAAGTTGATTGAGTTAAGTTTCTTAACTGAATCAAAGTCACAAAAACATCCTTTCATGGCCATTCGCGAAATTTAGAATACACTGCTATTGCAGCTAACATTATCCAGGGACCTGTTTTAAATTCATTATATGCTCACTGCATGGAATACTCGCTACATGTAATACAAACAAGAAAAGTGCTACATGCCGAAAATTTGCAACCTGTGGAAACTGACAAATTCAGTCCTTCCATGTAGACAGCACAAATTTCTTCAAAATACATCTTAGGCTAAACAAAAACTGCAGTGTTCGAATTCATAATCTCAGAAATCGTCTGTAGAGAGCGTTAGCGAAAACTCGGAATACACTTTGTTGATAACTGTTGTGTGAAAAGTACCACACCTGCACTATACACACGTCTTAAGGATTTAGAATCCTCAAATTATTGACAATAAACACAAGACACCCTCAAGTGGTTTTATGGATTTGGAATCCTGCCTATACCGTATATAGTTATAATCCGAGGTACTTTGAGAGAGATTTAGAGAGCTTATAGAAAGTATCAGACTGTGTTATAAACCATGAAAGGCCTAGCCTTGTTAAGGATGTCGACTTCTCGGCGCTATTCTGTTCTTCGGAAATTTTAGTCCGATCACAACTCGTCTTTTTTCTTAAGTTCCCCTTTTCATTTCCTTCAAACTGAACTATCTCTCTCAGTACTCGTCGCCTGTATTTAAGGGGCCCCCACTTTTCTATCGATTAATATATAATTATATATACGCCCTAAGGTGCCACCATTTGTCCGGCCTGGCCCTTGATATTGGCGGGGAGCCCAAAATTAAAATATTTGTAAGGCCGACTTCCCACACTTTCAAATTATACATGATACCGGGACGGACATTGAAGTCAGCTTCGTTAGGACCAAAGCATCGGCGCTCTGCGAAATTCAATATTATCTCCTCTCGAGCCAAACAGGGACGTGGGCCATTTCCGATGAATGTTACGTTTGAGTGAAATTTCAAGCTAACAATAGCAGTATCCATGGAAAGGATCCACTGATATCTGCAATGGGAGTGTGGTGACTGGCTTTTACGTTATTCTGTTACGAAATCCGTTTTTCAACCTTCTGCTTACGGGTGGCACAGTGTCAATCCCAAACGAAGAACCTCTCAAAACGACAGGTGTTTGACATACCTTATCCAAAACTGTTCGATCCCACTTTGCAGACATTGGGGTCCATGGACGCCAATCTCTACAAAGTGGGATCGAACATTTAAATGCTGTATCACATGAATATAAACTAGGTTAACAGAAAATGTCTCTGAGGGAACTTCGCCCCCCTTCCAAGGTGTACCTGAAAGAAACACTGCCGGCGTCCTCAATTCTTCATCTTCAAAAGTAACTGGCATCTATAACGTCCGTGTAGAGGCTCTCAACGTAATCAACAATTGAAATTCCTTTAAATTGCAATCTAAAACAAGTTGTGAGACTCAAAAAGCGAGGAGGAAGAAGCGATTGCGAACAGTTGGGTACTTGATAAGATTGATGTTATTGGGAAAAGTTATAACACTTTTATTAAGAATACTCTGATATTTTAATGAGTGTTTCGAAACAGCTATATCCATATACCGTTGCACAACTAAAAGGTACTCATAGATTTTTTATACCACAACACACACAGATCATATTGACAGTGTTGTTAATATCTATTGTCAATGTTATTACTTATTGGATACAGGGTATTTCAGCATAGTTGAGCTTGGATTTCGGCCTTCAGCAATTGATTTTAGACACATATTTTCAATTTGAAAGTTTTTTAAAAACGAAATACGAAATTATTTCATATAAATAACTTTTTGATTGGGATCCACCACCAATAAATTTGACCTTTTAATTTCCAGAAAAGTAGGGGGGATCTAATTTTTATTGAGTCCCTTGAGCAAAAAAGTTCATTAATAAAAAATCTCATTCTACAGTCATTAGTCTGATAAAGAACAAAAAACATCAATCATGCATAAAGCATTGATTGTGAAACACTTTCCAACGGAAATGCAATCCGCTTAATTATCGCATCTGTAACATGTGATACATTCAGAGGTGATATTTTTTTCTAATGTTCACAGAACTACAACAGTTTATTTTACTTGAAAGCTTAAATCTTCTTCGAAAAATGTGAACTTTATTCAAATGATGCCATCGAAATATAAATCGTCTGGCTCTCTATGTAAAAGCAATGAATA
The DNA here is from genome assembly GCA_951213105.1 of Amaurobius ferox. Taxonomy (NCBI): domain Eukaryota; kingdom Metazoa; phylum Arthropoda; class Arachnida; order Araneae; family Amaurobiidae; genus Amaurobius; species Amaurobius ferox. The sequence goes on from OX578136.1 coordinate 30,067,049, forward strand.
TCTCACTCACACACTTTTATTCCAGACTCCAGAGTAAAATAATTTTGCTTGAAAAGAATTCAGCAATCCTTATAAAACTCATCTTACAATCACTTGTTTACATTCTACATCCATTAAAATTAGGCTTCGGTGGATATATATAATCGAAGTTTGATGATCATTTAACAATTGCAAAACAGAAAAAAAAAATTTTGCACGTGGAGCTAGGCTTTTCTAACTCCCAAAAATTTTGCTTTGAAAATGAATAAATTGAAGAAAGTGCAAAGCATTTCCGAAACCATGTACGGTATCAAGGACCATACCTGGTGAGTTAATGCTGATTCTACGTTTCTGTGTACATTATTGTAAATTGTATTACAGAAATAATGCATATATATATATATATATATATATATATATATATATATATATATATATATATACACACACACAGGGTTAGCAATACAAAAGATTTCCCACTTCAGAGGGCTCTAGAATGCGCTCTATTGGTTCAAATGAGATAAAATTTGAAATACAGATAATTCAAATGATGCGCTTGACATTTATTAAATCAAACATTTTAGTACAAAAATCCGCCGATAGGTGGCGCTGTAATACACATAACAACATTTAATAGGCTTTATAAATGTTAAATAATATTAAAAAAGTAGCATTAAAACTGCTCAATATGTCCCCCTTCATGTTCAACAATGTGCTCTATTCGCAGAACCATATTTTCCACAGCTGACCGGAGTGAGTCTGCCGGAATATCATGAACATGGTGCCGAATGCTGTCCTTTAGATCTGGCACAGATGACCTTTTACGGTAGATATGGTCTGGCTGATCTTTTACGGTAGATATTATCCTTGCGGAAACCCCACAACCAAAATTCGCAGGGGGTGATATCCGGCGAACGAGGAGGCTCTGCTGTTGGAAATGCCGGCTGATCACCCGTTCTGCTATGAAATGCTGTGTTAGCAATTGCTTTACACTACGCTCAACGTGAGGAGGTGCGCCATCCTGCATGAAAATGATGTCCTGAAGGCATCCACGATGTTGAAGTTGTGGGATTACAAAATTCCTCAGCATATCACGGTACCATAGTCCTGTGACGGAACAGGTTTTGCTTCCAGTTGCAGTTACCTCTTCAAAAAAAATACGATCCAATGATAAAGGTAGCAGTAAAACCACACCATACTGTCACTTTTTCAGGATGAAAGGGTTGTTCCTGGATAGCGTGAGGGTTTTAAACTGCCCAAATTCGACAATTGTGGGTGTTAACTTGCCCATGGAGACAAAAGTGGGCTTCGTCAGTCCGCAGGATGTTCCATGGCTAACTGACGTCAACCACCATTCGAGAAAGGAACTGAAGTGCAAAAGTTTTACGAACCTCTGAGTCTCCGTCCTGCAATAGGTGCACAGTCTTGATTTTGTAGGAATAAAAATTCAAAATCCGCCGTAAGATTTTTCGTACAGTGGAATACGGCATATCCAATACACTGGAAACAACTGGCACACTCACACTACCATGCGGCGAATGACTGCTAGCTTCAACGACCGCGATAGCCACATTTTCGGCGCTAAAAGACTGGATAGGCTTTCGTCCTCTACCTGGAAGAATGCCAAGTTGCCCAGTTGTTTCAAATTTCATTATCATCTCGCGTAAGGCACATGGAGACATTGGATCTCTTCGTGGTATCTACTTCATACGACGGAATTCTTTTGCAGCTGCAACGGAGTTCTGCTGGTTCTGGTTGAACAATTTCACCAGTAGCGCTTTTTCTTGCAACGTTGGCATGCTATGCTGAAAAGTAGCTAATGCTCGTGCAGAATCCGCCTTCGTTTTATCCAAATAATAATGCTACTAGGCATGCGCTGTAACGCAAATAATGTTTCACGTTTTCAATATATGCAAATAAGTACCATTTGTGTTATAGCGCCATCTATAGGTGAATCTTGATACTAATTTTTTTTTATTTAATAAATGGCTAGTCCATCATTTGAATTATCTGTATTTCAAATTTTATTTCATTTGGACCAATAGAACGCATTCTAGAGCCCTCTGAAGTGGGAAACTTATTTCTTGTTAACCCTGCATTTATATATATATATATATATTCAGGGTCTTTCAGAAAGGACTCCCTAACTTTGAAATGTCATAACTGCGAAACAGTGATAGACAGAAAGATAAAACAAGTGGTATGTTGGATAGACAGATCTGGAATTTTAAATACACCGGTTTGCAAAATTAGTTACAAGATTGTCTAACAGAAGGCACTGCAGTCTCAGTGCAATGTCCTTTAAATAGTGGGTGAGATTGGTTTTCGTAAACAGGGGCCATATCACATTAAAATGGATTCGAAATGGCCGCCGTGTGTATTAGTAACATGACGCAATCGATGGACGAAGTTTGAAGCCACCTTCTGCAATGTCTCTACTGAAATGGATGCACATGCCTCGCAGATGAACTGTTCAAGCTGTTCCAACGTTTGAGGATTCTTACTGTAAACAGTGTCCTTCAAATGGCCCCAAAGAAAGATGTCGCATTAATTGGTATTCGGGGAGCCTGGAGACCAATCCATGCCGATGCCTGTCGCTTGGGGATAATTCGGACCAGTGACTCTGTCACTGAAGTATTCCTCAAGGAAATCAAACCCTGCAGGAGTGCGGTGTGGTCGGACACTATCTTGCACAAACTATGCATTGTTTGGTGCATCCTCTAACGCAGGAAATGTGGCAACAAATTGTTATAAAATCACAATATAGCGGAATGAGTTAATCGTTTCCCTCATGGAAAAGGACCCTATGATCCCTTTACTGGATAGTGCAGTCCAAACTGTCAGTTTTGCAGAATGCAGGGGTTTTACAAGAGACACACACTGGTTTTCAGAACCCCAAATTCGCCAGTTTTGCTTATTGACAAAAGCTTTTAAATGAAAATGGGCCTCATCGGTAAAACATATGCAGCAGACAGCAAATGTACTTCCATCAATCATCTGGAGTATCTCATTTGCGAAGTCTTCTCTTTGTCACAGAGCTGTATTTGTGATCGCCTGGTGACACTGAATTTTGTACGGGAACAGTTGCAGGGACTTTCGCATAATTCTGTACGTAGTGGAATCTGACAATCCAGTCTCCGCAGTTACTCGTCCTATGGATTTCCGAGGACTACGTTTAGCAATGTCTTCAACTGCTTACACATTTTCAGGTGCCATGACTGACCGGCTGCATCCCACATTTTCGACTAAATCATCGGCAACGCTGCCTGTCCGTTCAAACTTGTTGAACAAATTTCGAATTGTTTTCGGATCAGGACCCTTCTTAAGATGAAATTTTTGTTGAAAACTTAGCTTTGTCATCGCCGGACTGCGATCTAATCGGTGATATTCCAGTACAATGAAAACACGTTGCTCCAATGAATACATGACTTCATTGAATTTTCTATACTAACTCCTCCAATACACACAGCCAACTGTCACGTCTCGGGAGTGGAATAGACAGCAGACTGAGCGTTCTGTACTTCTGAGCATTATTTAAAGCTCGCTGTACTTGCAGCGCTCTTTGTTAGACAATCTTGTAACTAATTTTGCAAACCGGTGTATATAAAATTCCAGACCTGTCTATCCAACAACCACTTGGTCCTGTTTCATCTTTCTATCTATCACTGTTTCGCAGTTATGTTATTTCAAAGTTAGGGAGTCTTTTCTGAAAGACCCTGCACACACACACACACACACACACACACATATATATATATATATATATATATATATATATATATATATATATATATATATATATATATATATCTGCTGTTTTTAAAGTCAAAACTATACCTTAATTAAGTTACATCCTCACAATTTTATTTCATTTCTAATAAAAATAAAAAAATTCAAGTAATAAATATTAGCAAATGTGGTTAAAAATATGATTAACAAACATTGTGATTACTGATTAATAAAATGTTTCAATGTGATACTTATGCTTTATAGAAATTAGTTCCTTTATATTTAGTTCTATTTTACTTCATTTTAATCATGAATTTATCCCCAAATCTAATTTTATTGTACTTCTTTTAATTAGAGCATTTAATAAAATCATGTTCACTTTAGTACAAAGAAGGAAATGGCAATAACATATAATTGATCTTTATAAAAACAGACTTTAGATACATATACGTACCACTAATGCATAATCGCTAAATAAGTCGATAATTCTAAACGTATTTTTGCCAACGAGGTGGCTGAGTGGTCAAGGCAAGCGTTTCCTCGTGCTCACTCGGCTGCCGAGTGGTGGGCTCGAGTCCCACTGCGGGCACGAATGTTGTGTTGTTGGGCGTAGAGTGTTCCGCACCCACTGGTGCGCCACGGCAATGTCATGTGCCGGCTAAATGGTTCTCGATTCAGGCCAATGTATAGGCGTATGATGGATGCATCAAGTGCCTGGTCATTCATAATAAAAAATAAATAATAAAATACTAAATTTGTTTTTATCAATCGAAAAATGGCGATCTAGAATAAAATAATTTTATATACACTTGATAATCTGATAAGATTGTCGAAACTATAATTAACATATTTAAAATTTTAGAGTATTGTTACGAACGTGCAATATTCTCTCACTGGCGTCCCCTCTCTTGTTAACACTTTACAACAAAGTTGAAAAGTGTGTATGACTTTGTTCAATCTGTCTGTCTGTCTGTCTGTCCGTTAGCACGATTACTGCCTTAAAAATGACTTAATCAAAATGAAATTTTAGTATGTTGTTCAGACGGTCTGTAGGACCTATGGGAATATAAATGAATAATATCACCCAATTAGCTTGGATTGAACCCGGGTTAAAAAAATGAAATACATTGAGCCCTATGGGAACTAATTTTTCAAACATTTTTTAAGCGGATTTAAAATTCACAAATTGTTTCGAAAATTTTAGGTAATATTCAAATTGTTCCATAAAATATATAAAAAAAAATTCAGCGAAATATATTCAGTAGTTTTTTAAATAAAAATTAAAATAATAATAACACCTCTTATATGAAGTGCTCACGTCACCATGATATGAAAATATCACGTGACCCACTTCAAAATGAAATATGGCATCCATCTTGTCTCAAAATCGTGATTTTTAAAGTTCTTTTTAATTCATATTGAGTGTTGTATCCGTCCTAAAACTACTTTATTTTTGCTAAAATTCTGTGCGTCTACATACTGAAACAACTCAATTTCAATATATTTGAGTTTAAATGCACATTCAAATTTGATTATTTCTACAACGAAGCCTATTTTTCACCTATGTAAAATGTAAACAGCAAAATATGTAGAATGAGTTGTAATACAATTGCTGTATTTCTTTAACACAAAATCATTTCGTTCATAGAGTCTTCATAGATGATACGAATGAAATATTCACTGATTTTACAAAGAGAAGGACGATTTTTTTCGATGAAGTTTTAAGCATTACATTTGAATGAGTTTCAGTTATTTTCGATGAAGTTTTCCAATATAATAAATTATCGTAGTATTATGATAATTCTAAAATTATTACCGAGGAATGTATCACATTTTAGAGATATTTAAACCGGGCAACTTATATTTCAATGCCGTCATTTGAATGAAGTTCATTTTTTTCGATGAAGGTTTAAGTTTTCAAATATAAAAAATAATGTAGTATTGTGATAAGTTTTAAAATATTACCGAGGAGTGTATTGCATTTTAGACATGTTTAAATAAAATTGCATTGAAGTTGGAAAGCGTTTCATAATTAATGCTTTAAGCATGATTGATCTTTCTTGTTTTTCGTCTTTATCGTAGACCAGACTCTGCCATAGGAGTGTTTTCTCCAGAAAACAGCTGTACAAACATTCTTTTCCTGACATCACTCTATGGTTTCCAGAATTTTGAGTCAGAAGGAGGGTTGCCAGATTTAGCGATTTATCGCCAATTTGGTGCCATTTAGCGGCTTCCCGAAACTTCGAGATATAGCGCCAAATAACGATTATTCTACAAGATATTAGAGAATTCTGGAAACGTCTACAGAGAGATTTCCAGAAGCTTCTATAGATAGATTATAGAAAAACTCATCAATCCGTTGGAGTTCAGTTGACGAGTTGACACTATACGAGCTACAGTGAACTGTTGAAAACCCAGATCGTCCGACTCGTCCTAGGACATGAACAGCCATCTGGACGGCCGGGAGCTACAGTGAACTGTGACTTTTGTCAATGTTTTGAGAATAGGAGCAGTTGCTTTGTGAAATTATTTTCGACAGTGTTTTGCGATAATTATCGTTTACTTTTAGTAAATAGTGGAGCATGTAAGTGCAGTTTGATTGTATAGTGTTCCTGTTTACTATGTGTTTGTGAATAAACGTAGGTTTTAAAGAAACTTGGACTCGAACTTGTATCCCGCTCTTGCACACCCAGGATTCTAGAGGATATGTTCGTAACAGTATATTGCTTAGCAGGTGTTAGCAATATTTTAAGTTGTCAAGTTAGATTTGCACGAAATATATGTTAATTTGTTACTTCAAAGGAATTTTACATTATGATTCAGAAAAGCGCCCAGTATCTGTATATATTTCAACGATGAAACATTGTGACGGGGATCTTGTACGTCATTATTTCCCATTGAAAGATGCAAAGCATTATGTAGGGAAGTCAAAAACTGCCCACATATTTTTAATTAACACTTTACAACAAAGTTGAACAGTGTTTATGACTTTGCTCATTCTGTCTGTCTGTCCGTTAGCACGATAACTGCCGTAAAAATGAAATTTTAGTATGTTGCTCAGACGGTGTGTGGGACCTATGGGAATATAAATGAATAATATCACCCAATTAGTTTTGGATTGAACCCGGGAAGAAAAAATGAAATACATTGAACCCTATGGACCTAATTTTTCAAACATTTTTTAAGCGGATTTAAAATTCATAAATTGCTTCGAAAAGTTTAGGTAACATTCAGATTATCCCATAAAATATATAAAAAAAATTTCAGCAAAATATATTCAGTAGTTTTTAAAATAAAATTTAAAATAATAATTACACATCTTATATGAAGCGATCACGTGACCATTATATGAAGAGATCACGTGACCCACTTCAAAATGAAATATGGCATCCATCTTGTCCCAAAATAGTGATTTTTAAAGTTCTTTTTAATTCATATTGAATGTTGTATCCGTCCTAAAGCTGCTTTATTTTTGCTTAAATTCTGTATCTACATATTGAAACAACGCAATTACAATATATTTGAGTTTAAATGATCATCCAAATTTGATTATTTCTACAACTAAGCCTGTTTTTCACTTATGTAAAATGTAAACAGCAAAATATGTAGAATGAGTTGTATTTGCTGCATTTCTTTAACGCAAAATTGTTTAGCTCATGGAGTCTGCATAGCTGATATGAATGAAATATTCATTGATTTTACAGAGAGAAAGACGATTTTTTTCAATGAAGTTTTAAGCATACAGTTTAATTACTTGTAATTCAATGGTCTTCAGTTTTTAAATAAAATAAATTATTATAGTATTGTGATGATTGAAATGAAGTTTTTAAATAAAATAAATTATTATAGTATTGTGATGATTGAAATGAAGTTTTTAAATAAAATGAATTATTATAGCATTGTGATGAATGAAATAAATGGGAAAATGTTTATGAATGAAATGCTGCTTTTATAGAGAGAGCCAGTCGTGTTATATTTCGATGGCGTAACTTGAATAAATTTCAGTTGTTTTTGATGCAGTTTTCAAATATAATAAATTATTGTAGTATTATGATAATGTTAAAAACATTACCGAGGAGTCAGACGATTCATATTTCATAGACCTCATTTGAATGGAGTTCATTTTTTTTCGATGAACTTTTGAATTTTTAAATATTATAAATTAATGTAGTATTGTGATAATTTTTAAAATATCATTGAGAAACGTATCGCATTTTAGAGATGTTTAAATAAAATTGCATTGAAGTTGGAAAGTGTTTCATAACCAATTCTTTATGCATGATTGATCTTTCTTGTTTCTAGTAATGAAGTTCAGTCGATGTATACAAAAACCTGACAGTATTTAAATAAAAGTCGCAATAGCAGAAAAGCTGAATATGGACGTCGGATTGCAAAAGCATCGGCTAGAAACAAGACACATGACATTAACCAAGCATTTGTCTTATTTATTTACAGTCATCAGACAATGATAAAGATGGCATAGAATGCTTTTCGTGTACAGAAATATCTGCAGTATCATTAGTTCATTTATCATTCATCTATTCAATAATGCATGCGATTATTACCAACTCTTTTATGATATATTGAGGATACTCAAATGATATTTATCATACTGTGCATGCATTAAAACGGTAGAAAAAAACATCATTAATAATTAAATAAATAGATGCAAACTAGCGATCACAATTTCGAGAATAATAAAAATAAGAAAGCTTTAGTAAAGTGACCACTTCAAGGAAGCATTAATTTAAAAAGAATACTAACCAAATTAAAAAATTTGATGTGGGCAACACATGGATTTCCTTATATAATGCAATGGATTTACTACTTTTACAGTTAAAAAAAATGTTATTCTTATAGTAGATACTTATATTCATTCCAAGATATTGAATTTTCTTCAATTAATCCTTATTTTCATTAATTTAGCGTCATTTTTATCAATTTGGCGAGAATTTTGTTAATTTGGCAACAATTGAAAATGTCGCCAAGTTGGCGACATTCAGCAAAATTCGTCGCCAAAATCTCACCAAGCGTTATGGACGGCGAAATAAGTTATTCTCACAGCAGATAAATGACTATTGGCGTTCAAATACAAAAGTATTACTCAAAGTATCTTTTTTTATGAATGGAACGAGCTAGATCCACGAGAATGATGCCACCAAATTTATCGCATGGTATTACATATGAAGAGTGAACATGTTTCTCAATAGGAATTTTTTTTTTTTTTATATTTTATATAACTTTTTGATAATTTTTTTGAAAAATGTGCAATATCTCGAGAACGGTTCATGTTAGCTTTCTAAAATTTATGTCAATCGTTTTCTAATGAAAAATTACATAAGACATATCTATTTGTGTAACTTTATTAGCGGTTTTGATTTTTTGACGATTTTTTCAAAATTTCACTCGAAAATTTAGGAGGGTTCTGAACATTCGATTGCGTATAAAAACAATAGGCCTCCAGTGTTTACAGATTGTGATTTTTGTACCAAATTTCGTTCGAATCTGTCCATTCCTTTGTCAGTTATCGTCTCCACAGTCTCACTGACACACACACACACACACACATACTTTCCCACACACACACACAGACATCACTTCAAAAATGTTTGATTCGTGATCAGAGATGCTTGAAACGTGCTCTCCCGTCGAAAACTCGAATTCGAATTTTAGACCCCGTCACAATACTTTCCTTATACATTTTGTATATAAGAAAAGTAAAAATAAATAAAATAATACTATTAAATATATTGTAATTTATATAGATTAGGGACTTTGCATGAATGCAGTTCTTTAATAATTATGTGCCGACCGAGAAGAAAATGAATATAGGCAATAATGTAGACATTTTATTAGACATATAAGTGAAAACTGGTTACAATATAAAAAATAATAATTAAAGCACGTAAAAACGTAAGTAAATTATTGAAACATTTTTTAAAATAATACAGTAAATACTTGGCATAAATTATGTCCATTACAAAAGTATAAGCAGTACATCTTCATAGATATAAAATATTAAGAAAGATCAATTAATTGAAAAAGTAGCAGATTGCTTTGTGCAATATCTAAATCAAGACATGACAAACTATGCGTTAAAATAGAAATTGCTTGTTACTATTTTAACGAAGAAAAATAAAATAGCAACAAGCAATCTGGTATTTATTTCGTAGATGCAGTGGTTATTCATCATCAAAATATTTATCCATATTTCTGGTGACCTTGCCCACTTGAACAAGCTGGCCAGCAATATGGTTGAATAAGTAACACTAAATCTATAGACATTGTCATTATTCTAACAAGAAAGAACAATCGTGCATGAAGCTTTGATTATGGAAAACTTTCCAACTTCAATGCAATTTTATTTAAACATGTCTAAAATGCAATACATTCCTCGGTAATATTTTAAAACTTATCACAATACTACATTAATTTATTATATTTGAAAATTTAAACCTTCATCGAAAAAATTGAACTTCATTCAAATGAAGGCATTGAAATATAAATTGCCTGGTTTAAACATCTCTAAAATGTTATACATTCCTCGGTAATAGTTTTAGAATTATCATAATACTACGATAATTTATTATATTTGAAAACTTCATCGAAAACAACTGAAATTAATTCAAATGACGTCATAAAAAAAATAACACGCCTGGATCTCTCTATAAAAACAGGATTTCATTCATAACTTTATCCCATTCATTTCATTCATCACAATACTATAATAATTTATTTCATTTAAACATTTTATTTAAGACCATGGAGCTACAAATAATTAAACTCTATGCTTAAAACTTCATCGAAAAAAATCGTCCTTCTCTTTATAAAATCAATTAATATTTCATTCATATCAGCCATGCAGACTCCATGGACTAAATTATTTTGTGTTAAAAAATATAGGAATTCTAATACAACTCATTCTACATATTTTGCTGTTTACATTTTACATAGGTGAAAAATAGGCTTAGTTGTAGAAATAATCAAATTTAGATGAGCATTTAAACTCAAATATATTGTCATTGCGTTGTTTCAGTATGTAGATGCACAGAATTTAAGCAAAAATAAAGTAGTTTCAGGACGGATACAACACTCAATATGAATTAAAAAGAACTTAAAAAAATCACGATTTTGAAACAAGATGGATGCCATATATCATTTTGAAGTGGGTCATGTTATCGTTTTATATCGTGGTCACGTGTCGTGACGGAATTCGTCACTCCTTTTTAAAATGCATAACTTCTGTACTTTTTAAACTTTTATTTAATTAATCTGTGTCCTGGAACCCTCTTGTCAATGTATATATTTTAGCAGATGTTGAAGTATCGAAATCAGTAGTAATTTGTGCCATTTTTATTTCGTTATATAATTCTCGCACACTCGGGGAATGACGCCTGTTAGTCTGGCTTGCTGGCGGAGACAGATGTCTCCTTGTTGTCACGCGGCAGATACGCGTGCCTTTGGAATCGTCCGTTGTGGAGCGGAACTGTGGATGATTTTGAATTGGAAGTAATTTTCGATTGGAGGAAAGGAGAAGTTGTGAGCCCAAGTGATTTTTCTATTGGACGGGTTCTGGATCCATCTGGAATGTATTTAAGCTGTGTGAATTGTAACTCGGGGCTCTCTCCCTGGAAACATCTTCGAACTCACGTCGACGCGGGACTTAGCCCTCAGGCGGAGTTACCGTGTTGTGAGGGTCGGGAGAGATGCCACTCGCCACTGCTGTTACCACCGCCACTGCTGCCACTCGCCACTGCTGTTACCGTCGCCACTGCTGAGATCTGATGATGCCTTGCCCTCGCCGACCGTCGACCGCCGTGTAGGCGTTAGAGATGATGCCTCGTCTTGCTTGGTCGAGCACCGGGACCAGAGAAAGCAAATATGAAGCTGTTCCTTCGGCTGACCTGATCCGGCACCTTGCCGGAAACTGCGGTTCGGCCGTTCCTGCTGGAGCGGGGAAATGTTTGCCCCGAGGGAAACTATCAGTGGATGCCTGTGCTCTATCTGCCATGAGTCCTTCCAAGAATATTTTGAGGTAAGACTTGTACGCTTAGACCTGCCGATGGGCAGTCGTCTGGACTTGTGCATCGACCACTGCAGAACATTTTATCCTTAGGATCTTCTGCCAGCATTATTTATATATATTTTACCTACAGTTTCCTTCTTCATAATGAAGCATTATCTATGCCTTTGTAATTTAAATGAAATTAAATACTGTTTGATATACGGTTAATACTTAAGCCTTTAACGTTCCCCGGGTGTGTGCATTCTCTCTGACCATACCTTTATTTTGATAATTTAGAATGTATGAAATTACTTGATTATTGAATTATTATTAAAGTTCCGGCAAAGAGCCGATGATTCTTGGTAAAGTGAGGTCCAGTGGTTAAATTAGTAAATCTGTAATTGTATTGATATGCAACTCCACTTCTTGAATAATTAATAAATATTGGATTTGAACTAAAATCATGTGTTCTTATTTGCGTAGAATCTGTACTGAATTTATGTGTTTTCAGCTCCTGGTGTATCCTTGAAGGTAAAGGTAAATTCTTTGGTATTTGTGGGTTTTCCTTCGCAGGTCATCAATTGGAATTTTTCCGATTGACGAGAGGAGTGTTTCGAATCTGGGTATTTCTGTAAATTTGGAGAGTTAGACTCTCGGTCTGCCGTGTCTGGCCGGTATCCGTGGTGACTTTAGATGCCCACGGAACCCGCTATGACACACGTGATCGTTTCATATAAGATGTGTAATTATTATTATAATTTTTATTTAAAAAACTACTGAATATATTTCGCTGTATTTTTTTTTATATATTTTATGGAACAATTTGAATATTACCTAAAATTTTCGAAGCAATTTGTGAATTTTAAATCCGCTTAAAAAATGTTTGAATAATTAGTTCCCATAGGGCTCAATGTATTTCATTTTTTCAACCCGGGTTCAATCCAAAACTAATTGGGTGATATTATTCACTTATATTCCCATAGGTCCTACAGACCGTGTGAATAACATACTAAAATTTCATTTTGATTAAGTCATTTTTACGGCAGTTATCGTGCTAACGGACAGACAGACAGACAGACAGAATGAACAAAGTCGTAAACACTTTTCAACTTTGTTGTAAAGTGTTAAAAACGCATATCTGTATCTTTAAAAAACCCTGAATTATGATAAAGGAAAAACTCTGAATTATGCCACTTTTCCGTACCATGTGAAAGGCGGTTTCATCAGTGAAAATAAGGATCATAAGCAAATTGACGATGGAAATTGTTTAGATCAAAAATACGTTAATATGTGTCAAAAATTTTTACCAGAAATGCATCTAAATAAATCATTACACAGACAGAGATCATATAAAGCAGTGGTACTCACTACGCGGTTGGTATCCTATGTTTTATCAACCAGTTTTATCTTTGTGATATGTCACAAATTTACATTTCTAATTTGATATAGGGTCCCCATTCACAATGTTCAATTTTCAATTAAATATAACTCACTCAATTTTAAAGATACAGATATGCGGTTTTTATTAACACTTTACAACAAAGTTGAAAATTGTTCCATATTCAAATGATGTTAATATTCATGTTAATATTCAAATTGTTCCATAAAATATATAAAAAAAAATTCAGCGAAATATATTCAGTAGTTTTTTAAATAAAAATTAAAATAATAATAACACCTCTTATATGAAGTGCTCACGTGACCATGATATGAAAATATCACGTGACCCACTTCAAAATGAAATATGGCATCCATCTTGTCTCAAAATCGTGATTTTTAAAGATCTTTTTAATTCATATTGAGTGTTGTATCCGTCCTAAAACTACTTAATTTTTGCTTAAATTCTGTGCATCTACATACTAAAACAACACAATGACAATATATTTGAGTTTAAATTCTCATTTAAATTTGATTATTTCTACAACTAAGCCTATTTTTCACCTATGTAAAATGTAACCAGCAAAATATGTAGAATGAGTTGTATTAGAATTACTGTATTTCTTTAACACAAAATAATTCAGTCCATGGAGACTGCATGGCTGATATGAATGAAATATTAATTGATTTTATAAACAGAAGGACGATTTTTTTTCGATGAAGTTTTAAGCATAAAGTTTATGAATTGTAGCTCAATGGTCTTAATTTTTAAATAAAATAAATTATTATAGGATTGTGATGAATGAAATGGTGAAAGTTATGAATGAAATCCTGCTTTTATAGAGATATCCAGGCGTGTTATTTTTTCTATGACGTCATTTGAATTTATTTCAGTTGTTTTCGATGAAGTTTTCAAATATAATAAATTACCGTAGTTTTATGATAGTTTTAAAAATATTACCGTGGAATGTATTGCATTTTAGAGATATTTAAACCAGGCAATTTATATTTAAATGCCGTCATTTAAATGAAGTTCATTTTTCTCAATGAAGGTTTAAGTTTTCAAATATAATAAATCAATGTAGTATTGTGATAAGTTTTAAAATATTACCGAGGAATGTATTGCATTTTCGACTTTTTTAAATAAAATTGCATTGAAGTTGGAAAGTGTTTCATAATGATCTTTCGCATGATTGATCTTTCTTGTTCCTAATGATCTTGTTGCATTAAAAATAAAAATTTCCTGATTGACCAAATTTGTCTAAGGAGGTCGCGTAAAAATTTAAAAGGTGCAAATTTTTGAAAATTAATGGGAGGACTATTTCATTAACATAGTCTTATTTCCTACCTTACTTTCAACATTTTTGCAATTTACATTGCCCACATATCTCCAACAGGTAAAGAATTAAACCGCGTTTCAATATTTTTGGGACACCCTGTATTTCGACAACCACTAAGTATTCGATCTAAAAAAATCCAATTATATTTCCTTGTTAAGAGGTGATAAAAATTACTTATACTAACACTTCTAGTTTTCAAGATATTATGAATTTTAAAAGCGGAAAATTTTCAGTCTTCGTCACCTGAAAGCTTCTCGAAAATATTATAAGAGCCTTGTAAAAATATATATTAATCTCGAAATTGGATTTCGAGCTGAACATTTTTGTCGCTTAGTGTTTTTATCTACACATTATAGTTTATAAGATATTTCGTGTGAAAATAAGCAACATGGAGCAAAAGTTCGGACAAAACTCTTTAGTCTTATCGAAAATAAAACTTCAGAATATTTAAATATTGAAATTATTTTTGCATATTCATAAATGATACCCTCTTTCCGTCAGTACAAGCAAAAATTGCTTATGCATTTTTAACGCTTTCCAACATGGTTGAAAAGTGTTTATGATTTTGTTCATTCTGTCTGCCCATTCGCACGATAACAGCCGTAAAAATTACTTTATTAAAACGAAGTTTTAGTATGTTGTTGAGACAGTCTGTGGGACTTGTGGGATTAAAAATGAATAATATCACCTAATTAGTTTCGGATTTAGCCCAGGTTGAAAAATCTGATGTGGGCAGCACATGACTTTCGCTGCAGACTTATATCCACGTTATCTTTATTTTAATTAAATTTAGTTCACTTTTAATTCAATTTTCGTTCTCATTTGATATCAGAACTTATTTTCAAAGGTGGCGTAAAGCAAATAAAAAAAACTAAAATATCTCAAAAACGGCTAGTCCTAGTGTACTGGGGTTGGTCTTATTCTTTTATTCGTTAAAAATTGCGTATTAAACAAGCATTTAATAGTTATATTTGAGCATACGTAGTTTTTAATTTTAGATTTTTGCGATTTGAGTGGATTAAAAATCTGTACAGACAGACAGACATACAGACAGACACACACACAGACGTCACGCTAAAAATAGTTCTTCCGCATTCTAGAGGTCTCGAATCGTGTAGATCGGTCGAAAACTCGAGTTGCGATTTTCGGCATGATTCCAATACTTTCCCTATACATTACCATGTATTGCAGGGAAAATAAAAATATAATGCAGACTCAAATTCATATTTCCTTTATTTCCTTAATAACTCATTAGATTGAGTTTAATTAAACCAATGCATTTTTAATTCAATTTGTGTTTTTATTTGGTCATTGGACTTTTTTCCAAAATCAGCGTAACAAAAATGCAAGAAATCTCAAATATCTTGAGAACGATTAGTTCTAAAGTATAATGGAGTATAATTATAATTATATAATTATAATTATGATTATTATAATTATGGTAAAGTATAATTCTTATTCTTTTCCTCTTAAAAAATTGCATATAAAACAAGAATTTAATCGATACATTTGAGAATACACGACTTAGTCTTTTTTTTTAGCTATTTCGTAAAAAAGGCAGGTTGTTCTTTTCCGAATGGTACCAAAATCTAATCAGCGCCAGAGTATCCCACAAGTAACTTATCTACCAAATTTTGTGAAATTTGTCAATTAGTATTTTAGCTAGAGCGGATAAATGAAATTTCTACGGACCATTTTGCAAAAAAAGACGGATTCTGTTTTTACGAATCGTACCAAAAACTAATCAGCACCAGGTTCACATCCAAGTGACATACCTACCAAATTTTATGAAATTCGATCCAGTAGTTTTTGGGTTAGAGTAGATACATACATTGCACAGACACACACACAGACGTCACGCTAAAAATAATTTTTTCGTATTCTAGAGGTCTTGAAGCATGTGGATCCGTCAAAAACTCGAGTTGCGATTTTGGGTCATGATTCCAATACTTTCCCTATACATTACCATATATTGCGGGGAAAGTAAAAATGAAATACATTGGATACTATGGAACTTAATTTTTCAAAGAGTTTTTAAGCATGAAATTCACAAATGATTTCGAAAATTTTAGGAAATATTCAAATTGTGGGGGACCGCGTGCGTAACCCTGGAGACGCAAAAGTGACGTAGCGAAAATACGAAACACTAACATATCTCGAGAACGGCTACTCCTTGTGTAATGGGGTTGGTCTTATTCTTTTCATCGTTAAAATTTAAATATAAAACAAGTATTTACTTGATATATTTTATTTTAGCATACGTAGTTTTTACTTTTTTTTGACGATTTTTGCGGGCCATTTTGCAAAAAAAGGCAGTTTCTTTTTCCCCGAATCGTACCAAAATCTAATTAACACCAGGGTAACCCATAAGTGACTTATCTACAAAATTTTGTAATATTTGAGTTATTAGTTTTTCAGCTAGATTGGATAAAGACAATTTTTGCGGGCCATATCGCAAAAGAAATGCGGGTTCTTTTAACAAGAATTGTACCAAAAAGTAATCAGCACCAGGGTCACACGCAATATAACGCAATGCAGCCAGCCACAGAATTGTGACTTAAAATGTGAAAAGAAATCACAGCAAAATATGTTAGGTAGTTTTTTAAATAAAAATTAAAACAATAATTGCACTCATGGTATATGAAGAGATCACGTGACTCATTGCGAAATAAAACATTGCATCGATTTTCTTTTCCGTCTGTAAAAATCGTGATATTTAAGTAAATGAATAATATCATCCAATTAATTTTGGATTGAACCAGGGTTGAAGAAATGAAATTCATTGAACCCTATGGGGTGTAATTCTTTAAACATGTTTTAAGTGAAGTTAAAATTCACAGATTACTTCAAAAATTTTAAGAAATAATCAAATTATTGCATAAAATATATAAAAGAAATTTCAGCAAAATATGTTCGGTAGTTTTTTAATTAAAAATTAAAATACTAATTACACCCATATAATATGAAGTGATCACGTGACCCACTTCAAAATAAAATATGGCATCCATCTTTATTTACCAGTGTGAAAATCGTGATTTTTAAACTTCTTTTAAATTTATAGTTAGTGTTGCATTCGTCATAAAACCGCTTTATTTGTGCGTATTATCTGTGCATCTAAACTCCGTACCTACGCAATTACAATACTTTTTATTTTCAATGATCATTAAACTTTGATTATTTCTACAACGAAGCCTAATTTTTAATTATGCAGAATGTAAACAAATCAAGTTATTGTAAAGTCAGTTCCATAAGAATTGCTGACAATTTTTCAAGTAAAAGTATTTATCTCTGGAATCCGGAATATAAGTGATATGAATGAAATAATGAAATAAATGTTCATTCATTGATTTTACAGAGAGAAGCAGACGATTTATAATTCGATTTTAAGTTTTAAACTTTCAAATATAATAAATTACAGTAGACAATTTAAAAAAATGCATAAAAATGTATAAATTGTGATAATTTTAAAAAATCTGATGTGGGCAGCACATGACTTTCCCTGCAGACTTATATATATATATCCACGTTCTCTTTATTTTAATTAAATTTAATTCAATTTTAATTCCATTTTCATTCTCATTTGATAACTGGAGTTATTTTCAAAGGTGACGTAGAGAAAATATGAAAAAACTTAAATATCTCGAGAACGGCTAGACCTAGTATAATGGGGTTGGTCTTATTATTTTCTTCGTTAAAAATCACGTATAAAATAAGCATTTAATGGATATATTTGAGTATACGTTGTTTTTAATTTTAGATTTTGGCGATTTTTGCTGGCCATTTTGCATAAAAAGGCAGGTTATTTTTTTCCGAATCATACCAAAATCTAATCAGCACCAGGGTGTTCTTCGAGTAACTTATCTACCGAATTTTGTAAAATTCGGTCTATTAGTTTTTCACCTAGAGTGGATACAAGCTTTTGCGGGCCATTTCGCAAAAAAATGCAGGCTCTTTTATCCTGAATCGTACCCAAAACTAATCAGCACCGGATTCGCCCCCAAGTGACTTACCTACCAAATTTTATGAAATTCGGTGCAATAGTTTTTTAGTTAGAGTGGATACAAAATCTGCAAAGACAGACAGACACACACACATACGTTACACTAAAAATAGTTTTTTCGTATTCCAGAGGTCTCGAAACGTGTAGATCCGTATGATCCCGTGTGATTCCAATACTTTTCCTATATATTACCATATATTGCAGGGAAAGAAATATATCAGCCCTGAATGCATCACAGTTTAGAGATGTTTTCAATAAAATTGCATTTCAGTTGGAAATGTTTCCATAATCAATGCTTATGCATGATTGATCTTTCTTGTTTATTTAGAAATTACTCACCAATTAAATTGATTGTGGTGCATTTTTAAATGTCATCCATATTCATGCTAGCAAGCCTAGCTGAAGGTGCCATATGTTATGTCACATTCCAGCTAAGTTTAATCGCAATTTTTGGAAAAACTTTTCTGTTTTTAAATTTTATACATTATTTAATTTATGCTGTAATACTAATGATTTGTTTGTTCTGCCTGAATTTTTTTTTTTTAAATATATGTTTGAAGATTTTTCTTTGATTTCCTGTACTGTGATTTTACTTTCCCTGCAATACATGGTAATGTATAGGGGAAGTATTGGAATCATGCCGAAAATCGCAACTCGAGTTTTCGACGTATCTAAACGTTTCGAGACCTCTAGAATGCGAAAGAACTATTTTTCGCGTGACGTCTGTGTGTGTGTGTCTGTCTGTCTATGCAGATATTGTATCCACTCTAACTAAAAAACTAATTGACCGAATTTCACAAAATTTAGTAAGTCACTTGTGGGCGAATCTGGTGCTGATTAGTTTTGGGTACGATTCGGAATAAAAGAACCCGTCTTTTTTTGCGAAATGGCCCGCAAAAGCTTGTATCCACTCTAACTGAAAAACTACTAGACCGAATTTCCCAAAATTCGGTAGATGAGTCACTTGTGAGTCACCCTGGTGCTGATTAGATTTTGGTAGGATTCGAAAAAAAATAATCTGCCTTTTTTTCAAAATGGCTCTCAAAAATCGCAAAAATCTAAAATTAAGAACTGCGTATGCTCAACTATTAAATGCTTGTTTAATACGTAATTTCTAGCAAAGAAATGAATAAGACTAACCCCATTACACTAGGACTAGCCGTTCTCGAGATTGTAACTCGAGTTTTGAACAGAACTGCACGTTTTCGGATCTCTAGAACACGAAAAAATTGTTTTTAGATTGACGTCTATGTGCGTGTGTGTCTGTCTGTTCAATGTTTGTATCCACTCTAACTAAAAAACTAATAGACCAAATTTCACAAAATTTGGTAGATAAGGCACTTGTGAGTTACCCTGGTGTTGATTAGATTTCGGTACGATTCGACAAAAAAAGAACCTGCCTTTCTTGCGAAATGGCCAGCAAAAAATGTTAACATCTAAAATAAAAAACTACGTATGCACAAATATATCAATTAAATGCCTGTTTTATACGCAATTTTTGGAGATGAACCGCACAAGAGCAACCCCATTACTCTAAGACTAACCGTTCTTGAGATATTTTTTCCTTTCGCATTTTCGCAAAAACACTTTTGAAAATAATCTGTTGCCAATATAACGATAATTGAATTAAAACTGTAAAAATTCAGTTTAATTTTAAATAATTACGAGTTTTATTTTGAGGTGTTAAACTTTTGAACAGTAAAGAAAGCTTGAATATGAGTCTTCGGGGAAAGTCATGTGCACATCAGATTTTTCAAATGTAACAAATAAAATTTCAGGATTTAAACTTACTACCAGTTTTATCTACCAATTTTTAAAAATAATTACAAAAATATCATATATATAGAAGACATGTATATATATATGCACAAATTAGTAGAACATATCTGATCCTTGACCGTAAAGTTACAATTTCTGATCCACTAGGATGCGTCCAATCGGAGGTGGAGACCAATCTAGGGGGGAGCCGCTCTAAGTTAGCTTCTATCCCCCTAGAGTCGAGCGTCCTTTTCGGCTGGAGACCGTTTTAGATGATGATATTGAAGTTATGCAACTACATTACATATTCACTAGAGTCGAGCGTCCTGTTCGGCTGGAGACCAACCTAGCTGATGTTGGAGTTCAAAGAACACCGGATTCACTTTGTCAGAGTCCAATCGGATGGGAGACCAATCTAGATGCTGTGCAATGGACGTTGCAGGCTTTTCGGTGCGGGAATGGATTTCTAAAGAATTTGGGTAGAATATTTTTGTTTAAAGCAATTGGCTCCATTAGTTTCTTTGTCCTACCTATTGTAATGTGTCGAAAAATTTATAAATGCAGACAAAAATTGGAATTCATTTTTACAATTAATTCAGAAGTTTTTCTTTAATTTCTGTAAATTATACAATAGCCTGCCTGATGATTTCGATATTTTTTTCTTCATTAACAAGTTTTAAAAATCATTTATTGTAATTCTTTTGTGTTTTACTGTTTTTTATAAGCTTACAAATGTTTATTTGCTGTCGGTGTTTTTACTTTCCTTATATACATAATGTATAAGGAAAGTATTGTGACGGGGTCGAAAATTCGAATTCGAGTTTTCAACGGGAGAGCACGTTTCAAGCATCCCTGATCACGAATCAAACATTTTTGAGGTGATGTCTGTGTGTGTGTGTGTCAGTGAGTCTGGAGACGATATCTCACGAACGAATGGAGCGAATCGAATGAAATTTGGTACAAAAATCACAATTCGTGAATATTGGAAGCCTATTGTTTTAAACGCAATCGAATATTCAGAACCCCCACCCTTAAATTTTCGAGTGAAATTTTGAAAAAATCATCAAAAAATCAAAACATTTAATATAGTTACGCAAATAGACATTTCTTATGTTGTTGTTGAGACCCAGACCGTCCGACCTACCAGAAAGGTGTAAGGTAACTGTTTGGACGGCCGGGAAGTGCCACCCAATTTAGACCGGAACCCAGTGGGGGAGGCATCCACAGGGACTGTACCCTCCTTCCCCTACCAGCAACCTCTCGGAAGGCTTTCGGACCCACATGTTTAACGTGATCGTACTCCGCATGAACACGGCGGCAGTTTTGGCAGTGGCTGGAATCGAACCCGGGCCTACCGAGTGCAACTCCAGCGCGCTAACGCACCCCTAGACATTTCTTATGTAATTTTTCCTTAGAAAACGATTAACATAACCTTTAGAACGCTAGCATGAACCGTTCTCGAGATATTGCACATTATTTAAATAAATTTGTCAAAAAATCCCATAAATTAATATTAAAATATTAACTGTTGAGAAACATGTTCACTTTTCATATGTAATACCTTGAGATAAATTTGGTGACATCATTCCCGTGGATCTAGCTCATTTCTTTCATGAGAAAACATACTTTAAGTAATACTTTTGTATTTGAACGCCAATAGTCATTTATCTGCTATAAGAATAACTTATTTCTCCATCCATAACGCTTAGCGAGATTTTGGCGACGAATTTGTCGGAATGTCGCCAACTTGGCGACTTTTTGAAATGTTGCCAAATTAACGAAAATCTTGCCAAATAGATAAAAATGACGCTAAATCAATGAAAATGTCGACTAATTGCCGAAAATTCAATATCTTGCAAAGAATATAAGTATCTACTATAAGAAAAACCTATATTTTTACTGTAAAAGTAGTAAATTCATTTCATTATATAAGGAAAGTCATGTGTTGCCCATATCTGATTTTTTATTCTGTTTCTATATGTATGGTTCTTGTTTGTATCTGCCCTCTGCGGATATCTTCTGTGTATTGTTCTGCCTGCTGTTACTGGGATTTGCTTCCTGTAGCATGCATTTTTCAAAATAAATAAATAAATTAAGAAAATTGATTGGTTGTTAATTAGAAATTATCGTGTTCTTTATTTTAAAGATATATATTATTTTAACTTTTTTGTTAGACCTAAATTAGAATAAGCTTCATTAATCTGTGTCCTGGTTATGCCTTTTACACTCAGTTTAATTGAAAATTCCAAGCTAATTTTTTACGATATTTATAACTCTCTCATACTATGCAATATAATATAGAGAAAATACTATTTTCATGAAAATTCGAGATTTTGATACCAATATATGTTTTAAGACCTCCTGAACACTTTTTGACTATTTTTGGAATTATGTCCATCTTTCTGTCTGTATGTATGTTCGTTGTCAATTTCTTGTGTTCACGATAGCTGTCGCAAATAGTAATGGATTTTCAAGAAACTTTATATCCGGCTTTGTTATCGGAAAATCTAGAACAAGATGGATTTTTTTTTGAATTTGAGGTAAAAAGTTCGAAGTTTATTCGACATCTTATATTTGTTTTAACATGGCAGCATAGGATAAAATTTGACATAAGGATGCAAGGGATTATTTAGGGCTCAATGATTATGATACTCAATACTTTCGGTCATCATTGTCAGAAAAAGCCGCTATACAATTTTTGTGTTCGTGACATTATTAACCTGTGGATGAGGGCATCAATTGACATCAATGGCATCAGTTGTCAGATTTTATCCAAGTCCTCTAAAGTGAAGGGTTACATGTTATAATTGTGATCATTTGGCCCAACGATACAGATTCTTGAAAAATTTTCTTAAAAATTTGCAAAAAATATTACAAGGTAATTAAAATTCATTAAAAGAATAATCCAACTCTCCATCCGTCTGTTTCTGAAACGTTTGACAAAAAATTCAGCAACGAATTTGGCGGGATATCGCCACATTGGCGATTTAAATCTTTTACTTAATTTATAACCGTACATATTTAAAATAATTGATTTAACGTCATATACGTTAAATCAATTATTTTGAATATGTTTTGGTAGGAGATAGTATTGTAATGATGTTTTGGTAGCATTTATCAATCCAATCATCCCATTTGGCGACAAATTTGGCGACTATTTTAAATATCCCCAAATGAAACAAAATATCGCCGAATAAAGTAAAATGTCTCCAAAGTAATAAAATGACACTAAATTGATAAAAATGATGCCCAATTGTTGAACATTCAATATTTTGCAAAATTAAATTCAATTTCCTTAATAATCCCTGTTGCTTTGTGACAATTATTAATTTAATATCTTAATAACCCATTTCTCCACCCATCTGTCCATAACGCTTGGCGAAAATTTTTAGCGGGATATCGCCAACTTTTTTAAATATTGACAAATTGAAAAAATTTTGCCAAATCGATAAAAATATCTTCAAATTGATGAACATCAATGAAATTAAATGTGTGTTTTAGGTGATGGTATTGTAATTATGTAACGGTAGCGTTTGTCTGTCGGTCTAACCGCATCAGAAAAAAATCGTTGTTCCAAAATACCAAAATTATAGCATGTTACTTGGCACGGTTGAAGATCCAGACCGTCCGACTCATCCGAAGACATAGAGCATCCATTTGGACGTCCGGAACTACATGGCACGATTGTAAAAATTGAAAAAAGGAAAATAAATCACATGCAGTTTAAAAAAATAATAATAATAATAAAAATAAATCCACAAGCTAAAATGGATCTTAGTATGAGAAAGTCAAGTTGAGCCACATTCCAGCTAATTTTATGTCCATTTGTGATTTTAAGCGATTGTGTATAACTAGATTGATTTATCTATTTGATACAAGTTGATAGGTTACTCTACTGCTGTTTGCCAATTGCGATGACGTCGAATTTTGAAGTTTTATTTGTGTATAACTTGAGCTTTTTATGGAGTTATTTTACACATTTTATGCTTACCTGTTTGCCAGAATAATTGGGTTTTTATTACTTTCCTTATATACATAACGTATAAGGAAAGTATTGTGACGGGGTCGAAAATTCGAATTCGAGTTTTCGACGGGAGAGCACGTTTCAAGCATCCCGGATCACGAATCAAACATTTTTGAAGTTATGTTTATGTATCTGTGTGTGTGTTTGTTTGTTTGTGTGTGTTTGTTTGTTTGTGTGTGTTTGTTTGTTTGTGTGTGTGTGTGTGTGTGTGTGTGTGTGTTGTGTGTGTCTGTCTGTATCAATGAGACTGTGGAGACGATATCTCACGAACAAACGGAGCTATTCGAGTGAAATTTGGTGCAAAAATTACAATTCGTGAATACTGGAAGCCTATTGATTTTAAACATAATCGAATGTTCAGACCCCCCCCCCCCCTAAATTTTCGAGTGAAATTTTGAAAAAATCATCTAAAAATCAAAACCTTTAATAAAGTTGCGCAAATAGATGTTTCTTATGTAATGTTTCCTTAGAAAACGATTGACATAAACTTTAGAACACTAGTATGAACCGTTATCGAGATATTGTACATTTTACAAATAAATTTGTCAAAAAATCCCATAAATTAAAAAAAAATATTAAGTGTTGCGAAACATGTTCACTTTTCATATGTAATATCATACTATAAATTGGGTGACATCATTCTCGTGGATCTAGCTCATTTCATTCATGAGAAAAGATACTTTGAGTAATACTTTTGTATTTGAACACCAATAGTCATTTATCTGCTATAAGGATAACTTATTTCTTCGTCCATAACACTTGCGAGATTTTGGCGACGAATTTGGTGGAATGTCGCCAACCTGGCGACTTTTTTAAATGTTGCCAAATTAACGAAAATCTCGCCAAATGGATAAAAATGACGCTAAATCAATGAAAATGACGACTAATTGTCGAAAATTCAGCATCTTGGAAAGAATATAAGTATGTACTATAAGAAAAACTTATTTTTTTACTGTAAAAATAGTAAATTCATTGCATTATGCAAGGAAAGTCATGTGTTGCCCACATCAGATTTTTTAATCTGTACTGGGCACTTTAAATTAAAATAAAACGCAATAATATATATTTTTTTCATCTTGTTCGATGGCTAAGCGAATGAATTCACAGTGTGATTTTATGAATTGTTTTACAGATATTTTAGCTTATTTTTATTTTAATGACTTAATTTATATTTATTATATATATGTGGCTTAATGAAAAGTTGAGTATTTTAAAATTACAAATTAATTCTTTATTTCCACAAAATGACCATTTTATGTGTTTGTTTTTGCGAAAAAGCTCAAAATAAAGTACATGGATAAAGAAAAAATCTGATGTGGGCGGCAGCACATGACTTTTCCATATGCAATGCATTTCCTTCTTTCACAGTTAAACAAGAAAGATCAATCATGCTTAAAGCATTGATTATGAAACACTTTCCAACTTCAATGCAATTTTATTTAAACAAGTCTAAAATGCAATACATTCCTCGGTAATATTTTGAAACTTATCACAATACTGCATTAATTTATTATATTTAAAAACTTAAACCTTCATCGAAAAAAATGAACTTCATTCAAATGACGGCATTGAAATAAAAATTGCCTGGTTTAAACATCTCTAAAATGTTATACATTCCTCGGTAATAGTTTTAGAATTATCATAATACTAAGATAATTTATTATATTTGAAAACTTTATCGAAAACAACTGAAATTAATTCAAATGACGTCATAGAAAAAATAACACGCCTGGATCTCTCTATAAGAACAGGATTTCATTCATAACTTTCTCCCATTCATTTCATTCCTCACAATACTATAATAATTTATTTTATTTAAACATTTTGTTTAAGACCATGGAGCTACAAAAAATTAAACTCTATGCTTGAAAATTCATCGAAAAAAATCGTCCTTCTCTTTATGAAATCAATTAATATTTCATTCATATCAGCCATGCAGACTCCATGGACTAAATTATTTTGTGTTAAAAAAATACAGGAATTCTAATACAACTCATTCTATATATTTTGCTGTTTACATTTTACATAGGTGAAAAATAGGCTTAGTTGTAGGAATAATCAAATTTAGATGAGCATTTAAACTCAAATATATTGTCATTGCGTTGTTTCAGTATGTAGATGCACAGAATTTAAGCAAAAATAAAGTAGTTTTAGGACGGATACAATACTCAATATGAATTAAAAAGAACTTAAAAAAATCACGATTTTGAAACAAGATGGATTCCATATATCGTTTTGAAGTGGGTCATGTGATCGTTTTATATCATGGTCACTTGATCGTTTCATATAAGAGGTGTAATTATTATTTTAATTTTTATTTAAAAATTTACTGAATATATTTCGCTGAATTTTTTTTTATATATTTTATAGAACAAATTGAATATTACCTAAAATTTTCGAAGCAATTTGTGAATTTTAAATCCGCTTAAAAAATGTTTGAAACATTAGGTCCCATAGGGCTCAATGTATTTCATTTTTTCGATCAGGGTTCAATCCAAAACTAATTGGGTGATATTATTCATTTATATTCCCATAGGTTCTACAGACCGTCTGAACAACATACTAAAATTTCATTTTGATTAAGTCAGTTTTACGGCAGTTATCGTGCTAACGGACAGACAGACAGACAGACAGACAGACGGAATGAACAAAGTCATAAACACTTTCCAACTTTGTTGTAAAGTGTTAAAAATAAAGTTTATTCCAATGGCGGTATTGAAATATAAATTGCCTGGTTTAAACATTTCTAAAATGCGATACATTCCTCGGCAATATTTTTAAAATTATCATAATACTACAATAATTTATTATATTTGAAAAGTTCTTCGGAAACAAATGAACTTTATTCAAATGACGTCATCGTCATGGACGAATGAAATGCTGCTTCTATATCAGCTCTATATAAAAGCAGCATTTCATTCATAAATATCCTTTCATTCATCCCGATATTTTAATAATTTATTTCATTTAAAACCTTAAAACCATGGAGGTGTAAGTAATTTAACTCTAAGCCTTAAATTTCATAGAAAAAATTGTCTGGTTCTTTGTGTAAAATCAATGAATCTCCATTCATGTCAGCTTTTTTGCAGACTCCATGAGCTAAATGATTTTGCATTAAAGAAATGCAACAATTCTTATACAACTCATTCTACATCTTTTGGTATTTACATTCTCCATAAGTGAAAAGTAGGCTTCGCTGTAGAAATAATCAAAGTTTGATGATCATTTAAACTCAAATATATTGTAATTGCGTTGTTTCAGTATGTAGATGCATAGAATTTAAGCAAAAATAAAGCGGTTTTAGAATAGATACATCACTAAATATGAATTAAAAAGAACTTCAAAAATCACAGTTTTGACACAAGATGGATGCCATATTTTATTTTGTGGGTCACGTGATCTCCTCATACAGTGGCCACGTGATCCCTTCATGTAAAGGATGTAATTAGTATTTCAATTTTTGTTTAAAAAACTACGCAATATAATTTGCTGAAATTTTTTTTATATATTTTATGGGATAATTTCTATATTTCCTAAAACTTTCATAACAATTAGTGAATTTGAAATTTACTTAAAAAATGTTTGAAAAATTAGGTCCCACATGGTTCAATGTATTTCATTTTTTCAACCCGAGTTCAATCCAAAACTAATTGGGTAATATTATTGATTTATATTCCCATAGGTCCTATAGACCGTCTGAGCAACATACTAAAATTTCATTTCGATAAAGTCATTCTTACGACAGTTATCGTGCTAACGGTTAGAAAGACAGACGACAGACAGAATGAACAAAGTCATAAACGCTTTTCCACTATATTGTAAAGTATTAAAAATGAATTTACATTGAATATAACAAATACTTTTTACAATTACCGATTAATAACTAATAAAGTTGGATGTTGAATTAGTAATAGCATCGAAAATTACATTTACCTCACTTTAAAGAAAGTGACAAATACGTTTTTTGTATGTAAAACTTTGTTAAAAGTAGTAGTTCGGAGATTGCCTAAAATTTAACGATATTGATTTCAAATTAATGAATAAATCATTTAAATATTTTATTATATGGACTATATTGCTTCTTGAGGATTCTATCAATATGGATAATTGTCAATTTGCAGTTGCGTAAAATATAAGTTAATTGGGTTCTTCGAAATAGTATTACATATTGTCATCCGAAAAGGCGACAAATGTGCAATTCAACATTAAAAAGTGAAAGAAACAAATTCATTGCATTATATAGGAAAAGTAATACTCTGCATATAACAATTTTTAACACTTTGCAACATAGTTTAAAAGTGCTTATGACTTTGTTCATTCTGTCTGTCTGTCTGTCTGTCCGTTAGCACGATAACTGCCATAAAAATGGCTTTATCAAAATTTCATTTATATGTCATTATATTCTAGACCCCAGAGCGAAATTATTTGTGTGAAAAAAATTCATCAATTCTTAAACAACTTGATTTGTTCTTGATTTGTTTACATTCAATTACTTTGCTGCATTTTAGCCATAAAATTAAGCTTCGTTGTCCATGTAAATATCTAGGCTATACACAGCAAGAAAAAATGGGAGTCATCTATTTCTTTACAATCAGTCACGTGATCTCTTCCGATAATATGGGTGTAATTATTATTTCAATTTTTAACACTTTACAACATAGTTGAAAAGCGTTTATGAATTTGTTCTTTCTGTCTGTCTGTCTATTCGTTAGCACTTTAACTGCCGTAAAAATGCCTTTATCAAAATGAAATTTTAATATGTTGTTCAGACGGTCTGTGGGACATATGGGAATATAAATGAATAATATCACCCAGTTAGTTTTGGATTTAACCCGGGTTGAAAAAATGAAAAACATTGAACCTATGAGACCTTATTGTTCAAACATTTTTTAAGCGAATTTAAAATTCACAAATTGCTTCGAAACTTTTAGGAAATATTTAAATTATCCCATAAAATATATGAAAAAATTTCAGCAAAATATATTCAGTAGTTTTTTAAATAAAAATTAATATAATAATTAAACCCTTTATATGAAGATATCACGTGATCCACTCCAAAATAAAATATGGCATCCATCTTGAGTCAAAATCATTAAAGTTCTTTTTCATTCATATTTAGTGCTGTATCCGTTCTAAAATCGCTTTATTTTTGCTTAAATTCTGTACATCTACATCCTGAAACAGCGCATTTACAATATATTTGTGTTTAAATGATCATCAAACTTTGATTATTTATACAACGAAGCCTAATTTTCACTTATGGAGGATGTAAACACCAAAAGATGTAGAATCAGTTGTATAAGAATTGCTGCATTTCTTTAACGCAAAATTATTTAGCTCATGGAGTCTTCAATATAGCTGATATGAATGAAACATTCATTGATTTTACAAAGAGAAGCAGACGATTTTTCGATGAAGTTTTAAGCATAGAGTTAAATTACTTGTACCTCCATGGTTTTAAGTATTTAAATGAAATAAATTATTATAGTTTTGTAAAGAATAAAAGGAATGGAAAAATGTTCATGAATGAAATGCTGATTTTATACAGAGAGCCAGGCGATTTATATTGCGATGAAGTCATTTGATTAAAGTTCATTTATTTTCGATGAAGTTTTCAAATATGTTGAATCATTGTAGTATTATGGCAATTTTAAAAATATTACCGTGGAATGTATCGCATTTTAGAAATGTTTAAAATAGGCAATTTCAATGCCGTCATTTGAATTAAGTTCTTTTTGTTTCTATGACGTTTTAAGTTTTTAAATATAATAAATTAATGTAGTATTGTGATAATTTTAAAAATATTACCGAGAATTGTTTCGCATTTTAGAGATGTTTAAATGAAATTGCCTTGAAATATTTTTTTAGAAATAAATTCAAGGCTTTATTTTTCCAATTTGATTATTCGCTTGCAACCGTGGTATAATAACCGCGACTTAACAATGTTGAAATTATCGATATGTACAACTTTCCAATTCCTCCAATTTATTTTGACAGGGAATTTTCAAATTAACATGTTTCTTTAAAAATATGTGCCTTTAAAAATATGTGCCTTTAAAAATATGTACCCTTAAAAATATGTGTACTTTAAAAATATGTGTCTTTGATACTTATTTTAAACACTAGTAGTATAAACCTTCTTTGTACGGAATATAATATATAAAGAAACTAAAAATTCCCAATTTGCGGTAAAGTTTGAATATTTGGATTAAATAAATTTTAAATAAAACAATAAAATAATTTTTTACGACGCTTTTTTTTATTTCTTCCAATGAGAAAAACAAATCGTATGTGAACAGCACATGACTTTCCTTGCAGACTCAAATTCATTTTCTCTTTATTTAATTAATAACTCATTAAATTGAGTTTAATTGCACTAAATAACACGCATAATTAATTGAATTGAAACTAAATTTGCACTTTTAATTCAGCTTTTGTTTTCATTTGGTAACAGGACTTTGGTAACTCCCAACCGACGTAATAAAAATGCGAAAAAACTAAAATATCTGGAGAATGGCAAGTCCTAGAGTAATGGGGTTGATTTTTATTCTTTTCATCATCAAAATTTACATGTAAAAAAAGCATTAAATTGATATATTTGAGCATACGTAGAATTTTACTTCAGATTTTGACGATTTTTGAGGGCCATTTCGTAGGTTAGGTTTTTTGAATCGTACTAAAATCTAAGCAGCAGGATAACCCACAAGAAACTTATCTACCTAATTTTGTGAAATTCGGTCCATTAGATTTTCAGCTAGAGTAGAAACTGGCAAGTTTTACAGGCCATTTCACAAAAAAAGTCGGGTTCTTTTATTCCAAATCGTAATAAAAACTAATCAGCACCAGGGTCATACACAAGTGACTTATCTACCAAATTTTATGAAATACGGTCCATTTGTTTTTGAGTTAGAGTGGATACATACATTGTACATGCAGACACACACACAGCTAAAAATAGTTTTTTCGTGTTCTAGAGGTCCCAAAACGTGTAGATCAGTCGAAAACCTGAGTTGCGACTTTCGGCATGATTCCAATACTTTCCCTATACATTGCCATGTATTGCAGGGGAAGTAATAAATATTTTTATTTATAAAAAAAATTCAATAAATTTAAGATTTTATTTTTCCAATTTGTTTATTAAGTTGCAACTGTAGCATAACTCAACAATGTTAAAATTATTGATAGGTTCAGCGTTCTAAACCATCCATTTTATTTTGACAAAAAATGCTCAAATTAATATATTTCTTATTATGTGTAATTGATATCTGCAAATTACTTTAAAAAGATGTGTCGTTGATCTATATTTTAGCATTATAGTGTTTTTCGTACGGAATATACGTATAATTATAAAATTCCGCAATTTGTGGTAAACTTTTAATATTTGGAGTTCTTGTAAAAATTTTATAATAATTCTAACAAACAGAAATAGGTAGGTTCTCCCTTGCTGATATAAAAATCAAGCAGATAGAAGCCTAACTTAACTTTAATGTATATAGATAATAGAAGATATACCCGTCGTTTCTTGTGATTCAAAATATGTGCAAATTCATCCAGTATTCTAAAGGGCATTGTTATACAAAACATTATTTTAAAATATATAATATAATTCCCCGAAAATGAAGTATAATAATCTCTGTTATCGCTATACAAATTCTTTTTTAAAGACATATTTGATTAATAAAAACATCCTGGTCCCGTTTGCAAAATATTTTACGAAAAATATAAACTTGAATCAATATATTCCAAAATGAAAGTCATAAAATATTAGAAATCTGTATATTTATATCCGTATCATTTTCATTATTTCAACAATTGGCTTGAAATATTTTCTGGAAAGTTTACTCATTCTTGTAATTTTCATTGCTCTAAACTATTCAAATTCATATAACTCAAAAGCTAATTGATGAAATATTTTGAATTTTTTGTGTTTGTTGATAATGATATATGAATGCTTCACTTGCCAAACCGATTAACTCCACTTTCTGAATTTAATTAAATTTTAATGTCAAAGCACTAGATTGACTCCTAACTGTATATATTCAAAACAAATTTCCCTAATAATAAGTATTAACACCACTAAATGACAAAAAAATTTTAACTATTGTATAATAAATAATTTATTTCAGAAGCCAATCTGATTAACTCCATACTCTAATGTAAATAGTAATAAAAATTTAGTTAAAACACTTTTTAACACATTGCGTACGGGTGATATCTCGTTTTCATGTTTTTCGACTCAATCGTTGACTTAAGGAATTAAAAACAATATAATGGTACAATATAAAAAAAAACCTGTAAAAAGAAAGCACCGTTTCATATGGTTTAAATGACGCATCAGGACTTTTTCTCTATAAGAACTTTAGAGGCCAACGGCCGTACCGTGCTGATAACACCGGTTCTCGTTAGATCACCGAAGTCAAGCAGCATCGGGCGCGGTTAGTACTTGGGTGGGTGACCACCTGGGAACACCGCGTGCTGTTGGCACCTTTCGGGCGCGGTAACCCGGTGGTTTGATGTAACCCGGCTGCCACAACTGCCGCCGTGTTCATGCGGAGTACGATCACGTTAAACATGTGGATCCGTAAGTCCTTCCGAGAGGTTGGTGTTAGGGGAAGGAGGGTACGGTCCCTGTGGATGCCTCCCCCACTGGGTTCCGGTCTAAATTGGGTGGCACTTCCCGCCCGTCCAAACAGTTATCTTAATCCTTTCTGGTAGGTCGGACGGTCTGGGTCTCAACTACAAGAACTTTAGAAAATTCTATCATTAACAGAAAGGCAGCAGTTTTAGGGATACCAGCAAATTGGCTCAAAATGCAACGGATAAAATTAGAAACGTTGAAACCCCACCTCATACAATTCAAGTGTGACTTTAACGAAGATTCAGAATTTAATGCCATTAATATAAGAAAATTTGTAGCAGGTAGACCACTATGTCTGAAAAATGTAGACCAGCTTTTATTGTATCTAACAGGTAGAACTGTGACAAGAGAAAAGAGGAAAGATATGATGGACTTGTTAAAATTCATTCCTCCTATTAAACATGGTTATTGTGGCGTGGCTCCGCTGAAAAACTTACAATTACACCTTGGCCGCTGATCGTACTTACGCACACCACTTGCTCGATTACCGAGTTAAGATTAATTAACTCCAGGTTAAGATTAATTGGAAAATGCATCATGAGAACACGCAATAAATACTAATTAAGGTTAATTGAAATAAAGCTTTTATTTTAAAACACTTATAGTTAATCTTGTTAATTAAATTTAAAACATAAAAAACACCTTAAATTCGTACAATACATTTACAGTTCGCTAAGTCGCGGACATTGAATAATGATCATCATGATCTCTCCCCTTTCTCTAGTTTTTAATTATCATATTAACAATTGAGTTATTCAGTTAGATTTCGTATTAAACTCTAATTTTAATCTCTGGTACACAGCCTGCAGCGGAAGAGGACAAAAGGACTTACCCCTTTACAGCAAGGGCAGGAACACCTCGGGACGGCTTTCCTCCGTCGTTTTTTTTGATGGCCAGCCCTTGACTTTTCAAAAACCCAACTGTCTTTTCTCTCAATTCTTTGCTTCTTTGTTGGGGAACGGGAAACGCCCCGACCTGGCCCCCTGGCTGACGCTTGGCCGCTATAGGTTGTGGAACCCATAAATTCAGTGACGTGGCCGGGCTGTATCGAAATATTGAATTTGGCACCTTCCAAAAAAAAAAAAATTGGTTGGCTAAAATTGAAGGGGGGGGGACGCTAGCCATCTTGCAGGTGTCCATTTTATTTAAAAATAACATAGCGTCCTTTACCACTTTCTCACGACTTCAGCTGGTCTCCTACTCAGGGCAATGGAATTTCAAACGTTTCCAAAGAGAGAGAGGGGAGGAGGGGGGTAATACTTCCTAGAAGTGAAGTGGCGACAGGGAAATTCTAATACTGTCCCACGACAGCTATAAATATTTAAGGAAAAATCGACATGACGGGAGCTCAAATACAGCTAACGAAGAAGACATCATTTATATTGATGATAAATCAATTTAAACAAAGTAATAATACTCGTAATATAATATGTAACAGTAACAGAACAGTTATTATCCATTTTTGCTAAAATCTTTAATAACAAATGTATATAATGAAGTTTTTCTGTAATAAAAAAATAATTTGAAGACTGAATTTGAATTAATAATTTTCTTTCGCTTGTCAAATGGATTAACTCCCTTAATCAGGCAAAAAATGTAGTAATAACAACGATTACTCCAAGGATATTTTATCTTATACTTTCTATATGCCGTTAGATAAAAGATACATCTGCAGTAATACAGTCTACATCGTTTATTTGAATTTGTAATTTAAAAGGAATTTTAAAAAGCAATGTATACTATTTTATCATTTTTCTCAACTTTTTGTTTTATGGAGTTAATCGATTTGGCAAGTGATGCATTCATATATTAAAAACGTTATTTTGGATTTGTTAATAAAATTTATAAAACTGTTTTTATACAACTGGAAGTTTAAAATAACCCAAAACGTAAAACAATCGTCTTAAATTAAATGAAAGATAAAAAAGTATTCGAATTATAATTAAATCTAAAATAACCTTTTCAAAATACTATTAAGTAACCTTAAAATAAGATCTTGAAGTACTGCAAAATAGTGGGTTATATTAATTTTCAAGATTTTCAGTTCAATTTGGGCTATTCATAATAAAAATTTACCTTTTAGAAAACTAAAAAATTATCTTTTTGTCCTTAAATTGAACTAAAAACTTGCAATGAAATGAAAATTGAAAATCTCAATGATCTGGCCCTTTAATATTTTTATTCATATTAAGCAAAGTATGGAGTTTGTATGTCATTAAATTATTAGTATATATTTTCTTAGTCTTCACGGACTCCGTATGGGTTGTCCATATAGTAATTAGAAGCAAAAAACGTAAAAATTTCCAAGATGGGTTCCTCATTCAACTTATCCTGTATCTACTTAGACTAGTACAGTGCTTAGCTGGATTTTCATTTGAGATATGAGTAACCAAAAGAAATGGACAAAATATTCCATTCAGATCCCATATAGAAAACGCACAAGTAGCTATAGGTCTAATAAGTGGCCCAATAAGCGGTCCAATAGGAGTTTTATTGAGTAAAAAAAATGTGAAAATTATGATGTTCTCTATCGCTCTTTGTAACCTATATGTGAAGTGGTGTTTCTGTAGATAATTATTTTAGAATGAAATTTTAAATTAGTATTTTATCCTAAATGACGTATCATATTATTTTCTTTAATGAAGCTTATTTAAAAGAATAATACTTGAGTTTGGAACTGCTGTGCATATATTTGTACTTTGACAAAAAGGAATTTACATTCATTTATGATATACGTTTAATGAGGCTTATACAGAATAAAGGAAAACGTTTTAAATTATTTATACTGAATTTAATAAAAAAAGTAGAAAACGAAAACGGGAAAAAGATACATTTGGTATAAAGAAACGGAAAATCAAAAAGCTGACGATTCTAATTTACCCTAATAATCTGCAACAATAGCAGACGATTTCGTTTTCTTTTTAATCAACTCTCTTCTTAACTGAAGAAGCTGGGACAATTACAACGCACAAAATGTCCGCCAACTGAATTCCTGGCCATCAAAATAAATTGACGCGGACCGTTTTTGAAATAAACTTCCCTTAATACAGGAGCCTTGCAAATAAACGCACGCTCCAAAATAGTACCTCTAAATGAGCCTGTGATAAAGACACGTTCGTTAAAGAGCGCAGCGAAAAAAACAAAAATCACAAAAGGAAGAAGGAAAGCGTAATAAGAAGCAAACGAGCAGGTCTGACTTTCTTACATTTACCGTTTTCTTTTCAACATTTTGAAACAATGCGCTACATGACTTAAATAATTTTAATGATAGCATTTCTTAGTTTTGCTTCTGCATTTTTTTTTCCGCCGTGTCTCATCGAGTCCTCTGAAACTCTCAGAATAATTGCTAGCCGGACTATTAAACTTAACAACTCTTTGGAATGCCATTGTTGGAATATTATCATTGTGCTCGCGATTCATTGTTTGAGACATCAAGACCGTTTATTTTTCGAAAACGCCTGGAAAAGTCGAATATAATGCGCGCAATTGTTTTTCAGAGGAGCAAAAAGAACAGGATTGAAGGGGGGTGGAGGGAGGGGTGAAAATAAAGCAGTCATCAGCGGCCCCAGATTCCGAGGATATAAGTTGGTCATTAAGGGACTCCGCCCGCTACTGTTTATTACATTAAGACAATTACGGAAATGCCTGAAAATCCTACAAACGATTTTTTTTTCGTTGTTTCCAGATTCCGGAGTTTGTCTCTATTATTATTATTATTATTTGCTGCAGTTTTTTCTTTCTTTTTAGCTCGTACCCGCTTTGTTTTATACCACAAATAAAACATTTGGATCGGACACATTTTACGAATCAATTTGTGAACGCGTATTGTGGGATTGTTCTTTTAAATATCTTCGATTGACGATGTGGTTTTTTTTTCATTTCAATAGCGGGCTTCTTGATTAGAGGAATCTGCCTTTGACGACTCACAATTAAAGTCAATTATTTTGGATGCAGATCTCGATTTGTTTTTCGAATTTGAAAGGGGAAAGAGTAACAAAGAAAATAATTTTTTCCAATTTAAATAAGTTGAGTAATAATGTGCCTGCGATCAAAGAAATTGTTTAAATTATCCATTCAATTAGCCGTAGAATTTCTTGTGTGATGACTGTGTATGTAAGGAATAATAGCCGAGTAAAAGGTTTTTTAAGTAGAAGCATAAATATAAAAAGAAGACCGAGATTAAAAGACAGAATCTTATCTGTTAAATTGCATAAAATAAAGAAGATATATCGATTATATTTGTACTATACCAGGACTTATAAAAATTAAAAACAAGTGGAAACAGAAAATTAAAATTACACAATTTGGGAAAAGTAAAATACCCAACATTAACAAATTAAAAACGGTATTAACCAGTTTCAGAGACAAAAAATCGGCAGTGACTCCAGTACGATGGAGCCAAGAAGGTTTTGTGTAATAAACATCTTTCTTAGTAGGTGGTTTGTCTTCTCTAGCCAGTTTCAAAGCATTTTAAAGTATTAAAATATCCAATTTACAAACACCTTTCACAAACTAACTAAAATATTAAAATATCGAATTTATAATCACTATATTTAGAAAACAAAGAACATTCTGTGTATTTCAGTTACATATCCTTGTTGGACTTTTAAAGGGTTACAAATTACTCGCAAACTGCTCATAGATTTTAATTTTTACTCCAATTTCAGCTTAATATCCCAACCATAGACCCTCACGTCGAAATATCAAATTATTTTACTAACTTTCTTGGTGGTATATAAACTGAACTTATACAATATCTTTCACGAGATTTAAGATTCAGCAGAAATCTGTAAACTTGCTTGATGGCACATTAATACGTACTTGAGCTTTG
The DNA here is from genome assembly GCA_951213105.1 of Amaurobius ferox. NCBI lineage: Eukaryota > Metazoa > Arthropoda > Arachnida > Araneae > Amaurobiidae > Amaurobius > Amaurobius ferox. Next base: position 30,104,730 of record OX578136.1, read on the forward strand.
TATTTTTATTTCTTCTCTTAAAACCTCATAAATCATTAAACATCTTTACAATCCTCAAGTTTACTTCACTTTCTAATACCTTTAAAATAAAACAAAATATATCATGCTTATGCACCAGTATTCCACCAAGGATTGATTGCATTGAGTTGTAACCCCCGCGACATTTCATATGCTACTGCGTTCCTTCCTTTTAAAGGAGTAAAGTAAATTAATGGTCTCCAAGAAAGATGCTACATGGTTTATCGGTAGTATTAATGCTAACTTTATAAATTTGGAAATGTTTCTTTACTTCTGTTGAAAATATATATATATATATATATATATATATATATATATATATATCTTAGCAATTATCTGACATTTATAGTCGTCGATGGTACATATACAAACATAACCCATTGGAAAACTTTAACAGGCCAAAATATTAAAATATCGGAATTGTAACTATTATATTGTAAAAACTGAGAACTCGAACTAGAATTTAATTATATATCTTTGTAAGACTTTCAAAGTGCTATATCTACTACTAGCTTTCGCAGCTGTCACTAGCTTTCGCAGCTAGCACCAGCTGAGGCAGCTAGCACTTAGTTTTCAAGATATAAGCATCCCAATCTTTCAAAACGGAATATTTTCAATCTTCTGCGACATTTTAAAGGCTGCAGCTTTCCCATCTGTTAAATAAAGGAGTAAAGTAAATCAATGATCTCTGAAAATAATGCGACATGGTTTTATCGATATTATTATTGTTAACTTTATAGATTTGAAAATATTTCTTTCCCTCTATTAAATAAAAATTTTATAGAATCCTCTTCTAGTCGTCGATGATACCGTACAAACATAACCCCTCCCATTGGAAATTTTCATCAGTCTAAAATATTAAAATACAGGAATTAAAACTACTGCATTGCAAAAGCTGAGAACTAGAACCAGAATACAATTATATATCCTTGTAGGACTCCCAAAGAGTTACAGCTAACACTTTTAGTTTTCGAGATATAAGCATTAAATTCTTTGAAAATGGAAAATTTTCAATCTTCTTCGACTTGAAACGACGATTTCTTGAAAACTATAAGAGCTTTGAAAAATAAATAATAATCTAAAAACTGGATATCCTACTAAACGTTTTTATCAATATTATTTTTATCTACTTTTTAGAGATTAGAATATATTTTGAATAAAATTGAGCAAAGTGAATGAAAAATTACTCTGACAAAAATTATTTAGATTTTTCAAAAAATAAAATGTATGTTCTATATATTAAAATATTAAAATTATCTTATATACTCATAAATAATTCTCTATTTCTAACTAAACAAGTAAATATTGTTTACGTTTTAAATTTGGTACGTAAATATTGGTTACGTTCCAAAGTGTTTACATTTTTCTTAAAATCTCGGTTTCAGTCAGAGATGCTCAAACAATAGATGATATTCACATCAGAAGAACTTCCTTCTTCAGGATATAACAAGAAAGATCAATCATGCTTAAAGCATTGATTATGAAACACTTTCCAACTTCAATGCAATTTTAATTAAACAAGTCTAAAATGCAATACATTCCTCGGAAATATTTTGAAACTTATCACAATACTGCATTAATTTATTATATTTGAAAACTTAAACCTTCATCGAAAAAAATGAACTTCATTCAAATGACGGCATTGAAATATAAATTGCCTGGTTTAAACATCTCTAAAATTTTATACATTCCTCGGTAAAAGTTTTAGAATTATCATAATACTACGATAATTTATTATATTTGAAAACTTCATCGAAAGCAACAGAAATTAATTCAAATGACGTCATAGAAAAAATAACACGCCTGGATCTCTTTATAAAAACAGGATTTCATTCATCACTTTCTCCCATTCATTTCATTCATCACAATACTATAATAATTTATTTTATTTAAACATTTTGTTTAAGACCATGGAGCTACAAAAAATCAAACTCTATGCTTGAAACTTCATCGAAAAAAATCGTCCTTCTCTTTATGAAATCAATTAATATTTCATTCGTATCAGCCATGCAGACTCCATGGACTAAATTATTTTGTGTTAAAAAAATACAGGAATTCTAATACAAATCATTCTATATATTTTGCTGTTTACATTTTATATAGGTGAAAAATAGGCTTAGTTGTAGAAATAATCAAATTTAGATGAGCATTTAAACTCAAATATATTGTCATTGCGTTGTTTCAGTATGTAGATGCACAGAATTTAAGCAAAAATAAAGTAGTTTTAGGACGGATACAACACTCAATATGAATTAAGAAGAACTTAAAAAAATCACGATTTTGAAACAAGATGGATGCCATACATCATTTTGAAGTAGGTCATGTGATCGTTTCATATCATGGTCACGTGATCGTTTCATATAAGAGGTGTAATTATTATTTTAATTTTTATTTTAAAAACTACTGAATATATTTCGCTGAATTTTTTTTTATATATTTTACGGAACAATTTGAATATTACCTAAAATTTTCGAAGCAATTTGTGAATTTTAAATCCGCTTAAAAAATGTTTGAAAAATTAGGTCCCATAGGGCTCAATGTATTTCATTTTTTCGACCCGGGTTCAATCCAAAACTAATTGGGTAATATTATTCATTTATATTCCCATAGGTTCTACAGACCGTTTGAACAACATACTAAAATTTCATTTTTATTAAATCATTTTTACGGCAGTTATCGTGCTAACGGACGGACAGACAGACAGACAGACAGACAGAATGAACAAAGTCATAAACACTTTTCAACTTTGTTGTAAAGTGTTAAAAACAGATCAACTGTGACAACAAAAATAAGTGGACATCTGACAATAATTAATTGCATCATGCTGAGTAAGAAAAATATTTCCAAACGGAAAAGAAAAGAAAATATAAAATGAAATCATCCTGCGGTTCTTTTTCTTTCCTCTTGGGTTCTGATATTCAACGCTTTTCTATTTTCGTTTGGCAACGATTTATTTCCTAGGTTAGATGATGCAACTATCAATTGACAGACGTATGCTCACATGTCTTATAGTTAATTTGTCTTTATAGCCAGAAGAAGCAATTTTTAGTTTCCTTATATACAATAATGTATAAGGAAAGTATTGTGACGAGGTCGAGAATTCGAATTCGAGTTTTCGACGGGAAAGCACATTTCAAGCATCCCTGATCACGAATTGAACAATTTTGAGGTGATGTGTGAGTGTGGGTGTCAGTTTGTCTGTAGAGACGATAATTGACGAACGAATGGACCGATTCGAACGAAATTTGGTACAAAAATCACAATCCGTTAATACTGGAAGCCTATTGTTTTTATACGCAAACGAATGTCCAGAACCCTCCTACATTTTCGAGTAAAATTTTGAAAAAGTCATTAAAAAATCTAAACCTTTAATAAAGTTACGCAAATAGACATTTCAGATATTTATTGTTTCATTAGAAAACGATTGACATAAATTTTAGAACGCTAGCATGTCCCGTTCTCGAGATATTGCAAGTTTTTCAAATACATTTTTAAAATAATCCCCTAAATTGAAAAAAAATATTAACTATTGAGAAACATGTTCACTTGCAATGTGTAATATCATGCCATAAATTGGCTGACATCATTCTCGTGGATCTAGCTCGTTCCATTCATGAGAAAAGATGATTGGAGTAATATTTTTTTATTTGAACGCCAATAGTCATTTACTTTTATAAGAATAACTTAATTCTCCGTTCATAACGCTTGGCGAGATTTTGGCGACGAATTTGGCGGAATGTTGCCAATTTAACGACTTTTAAATGTTGTCAAATTAACAAAAATGTCACTAAATGGATAAAAATGACGTTAAATCAATGAAAATGACGACTGATTGACGACAATTCAATAACTTGGAAAGATTATGAGTATCTACTATAAGAATAACCTATTTTGTTTTTACTGTAAAAGTAGTAAATTCATTGCATTATATAAGGGAAGTCATGTGCTGCCTACATCAGATTTTTTGTATAGCAACATATCGATACTGTTACTGATTTGTTTTATTAACACTTTACAACAAAGTTGAAAAGTGTTTATGACTTTGTTCATTCTGTCTGTCTGTCTGTCTGTCTGTCTGTCTGTCCTTTAGCACGATAACTGCCGTAAAAATGAGTTTATCAAAATGAAATTTTAGTATGTTGTTCAGACGGTCTGTAGGACCTATGGGAATATAAATAAATAATATCACCCAATTAGTTTTTTATTGAACCCGGGTTGAAAAAATGAAATACATTGAACCCTATGGGACCTAATTTTTCAAACATTTTTTAAGTAAATTTAAAATTCACGAATTGCTTCGAAATTTTTAGGAAATATTCACATTATCCCATAGAATATATAAAAAAAAATTCAGTAAAATATGTTAAGTAGTTTTATAATTAAAAAAATTATTTAATATAGGGAAAAAAACAAATTCAATTAAATTCTGACTTTGGGATATCTTCCAGAAAGAAAAGAGAGAGATATTATATAATAAATATCTCTCCATTTGTTTAAACGTTTTGCATATGGGAGTGGCTTTATATTTTAAAATAAATTTGGTAGATAATAATTTTTCATTTTTTTAAAATTTTATATAACTCTTCATGATAAATTTAATTGATGGCATTTTAAATGCACTTTCCTACGTCCTAGAGAGTTAAAATTTGGTACACAGCTTAAATTTGTTGAACATTTTATTCGACAAAAATTTGATGGATCTTTAAATATAGATCATACATTTTTTTCGAAATGGCCTGAAAATAATCCCCGTTCACTTCTATAAATCATTGGTGTAATATTGTTAAAAATTCTGATGTGGACAGCACATGTCTTTCCCTGCCGACTCATATTCACGTTCTCTTTATTTCTTCAATAATAATTTGAGTTTATCTGCACAACATAAGTATTTTAAATGACATTGAATTTACACGTTAAACTTAAATTTGGTTCTCATTTGATAGCTGGACTTATTGTCAAAGGTGGCGTAGCGAAAACGCGAAAAAACTAGAATATCTCAAGAACGGCTAGTCCTAGAGTAATGGGGTTAGTCTTATTCTTTTTGTTGTCAAAAATCACATATAAAATAGGAATTTAATTGATATAATTGAGCACACGTAGTCTTTTATTTTTATATATAACGATTTTTGCTGGCCATTTCGCAAAAATAGCCCGTTCCTTTTTCCCGAATAGTAGTAGAATAACCTACAAATGATTTATATACAAAATTTTGTTAAATTTGGTATATAAATCACTTGTAGGTTATTGAAATATTATACTCCAAATTTTGTTAAATTTGGTTCATTAGTTTTTAGCTAGAGTGGATAAAGGCAATTTCTGCGGCCATTTCGCAAAGAAGGCAGATTCTTTTATTACGAATCGTACTATAATCTAATGAACATCAGGATTTCCCACAAAAAACATACCTACCAAATTGTATGAAATTCGGTCCATTTGTTTTTCAATTAGAGTGGATGTAATATCCACACAGACACACAGAAACATACACAGATACACCCTTACACACACAGACGTCTTCCTAAAAGTAGTTTTTTTCGTGTTCTAGAAGTCCCAAAACGTGTAGATCCTTTGAAAATTCGAGTTCCGATCTTCGGCACGATTCCAATACTTTGAGTACATACACATACACATATATATTATCTGTGTATTATCTGTGTATCTAAATTCCGTGCCTATGCAATTACAATAGTTGTGATTTTAAATGATCCCTAAACTTCTATTATTTCTTCAAGGAAGCCTAATTTTAACATATGCAGAATGCAAATATCTCAAGCGATTGTAAGATGAATTACATAAGAATTGCTGAATTTTTTTCACACAAAATTATTTAGCTCTGGAGTCTGGAATACAAGTTATATGAATGAAATATTCATTGATTTTGCATAAAGAATCAGATGATTTATATTTCGATACAGTTTTAAGTATTTAAGTATAATAAATTACTGTAGTACTGTGATAATGTAAAAGATATTACCACTGAATGAATCACATTTTAGAAATTTTTAAATGAAATTACATTTCAGTTGGAAAGTGTTTCATAATCAATGCTTATGCATGATTGATCTTTCTTGTTTTATTTTATGTTATGTTTTTAACAGCGATTTTGCATTTTAGTTACTTTGGCAGTAGTTTTAGCCATTTAATTAGAAATAGTTTTGTCAATGCATTATACATTATAAATAAAATTTTAAAAGAAAGCAAATGCCCACAAAATCTTAGGGACCATTAACATTCAATTACATCTAAAAATCTCTGAACAAACATTGAATATTATTACAACCTATCTTCTGGAATCATGGGTGTACGTTCATGATACAAGAATGAGTACAAATTTTGGATAACTAACATGTTTATTTACAGGCACAGCGTAAACAGGAGCAATGTACAACAACTGGTCCTCAACAAACTCACAAGATCCCAAAATCACTGTCAAGTACAATAAAACTGCAATTAAATGCTCCACTAATTTCATAAAACAGCGGATTCTGCTCCCAAAACATTGACGTTTCTCATTTCACAAAACTGCACGCTACTATTATCAAAACATTGACACATGTCACAGTTCAATGTAGCACGTATCACATCAACTGCTGTCCAACTGAGTGGTATCTTTTATACAGGGTGTCCGAAAATGACTGAAACGCGCAAGATTTTTGTAATGGATTTCAGTTTCTATCCACGAACGCTAAATTTAATAGAAACTCCTAGCAATATTAGTAATAGTTTAAATTATTTGGATATATGCATTGAGAAATCAGATAATAAAACTTTTTTTACTATATATGATAAAAGAAAGAAAATTAAGTTTAAAATTAATTATATTACACCATGGATTACAAATTTACATAAAAATGTATTCAGAAATATTATGATTAACCAATTGATAAGAAGCAAACTTTTAAATAGTAGAAATACATATAAAGTTAAAAGCGATAGGGATTTTTTAAATGAGGCTATGATACAGGGTTACCCCAAGAGTTTTTTGATCAAGATTATATCGGAATTCAATGGTTTAACTATAACTGGAAGTATAAGAAGATATTTGAGCGGTTGAAACAGGGATATAAAGAATATGGGAAGGCAGAAGTGGTACATGGTTATGGAGAATTTGTGAAGCTGAAGGTTAGAAATCTAGCCTTATATGGATTTCAAAAGTTTAAGACACGGTAACACGTATTGGTGGTAAGGGCTTTATAGTTTGTGTATTTATGTGAGAAATGGTATTGATTACTAGGAAAAGAGAAGTAGAATACACATTGAAGTAAGGTGTTTAGTTAATAGATGGCCCATTGAGTGAAAATGTATTAGGTTTTTGATGTGCATCTTTCAATGAGTTTTGTTGTTTTCAATTGGTGATTGTTGTTTGTAATAAGGCCATACATAGTAAAAGTATTGGCTTCCGGGGGTATTACCATGAAATAAAGCATGCTCAAGCGGAGAGTGGGGGTTACAACTCCCCCCGGCCATTTAGTGGTACTTTTCATTGTTTGCATTCAATTTTTATTTTCATGTGTTTTACATTTTCTATTTAGATATATATATATATATATATATAAATATATATAATATGTATATATATATATATATATATATATATATATATATATATATATATATATTAATTTATTTATTATTATGTTAAATTAATAATAATTTAAGTTAGAAACAATTTAAATTAATAAGGGAAACTACGTCACAGGATACTGTCGATTGTTGCTATAATTCTTTAACTATTATTACTATTTATTTGATAGTTGAAATTACTGGTTAATGCCCACAGCTACTAGGAAGGGCGTTGTGCGTATACAGTAATACATTCTTTGATAATCGTCCTGAATACTATACACATTAATGCAGTTTTCGCGAAGCTTGATATATTTAAAACTTATATACCATCGTTAATGATATATATATATTTTTTAATAAAATAACATATTATATATACTGTGCGCCATAATTATATTAACCTCTGTGGAAACCTGCGGTAAGCAGTTCCATGCAAAAATAACAAAATCTCCAAATTTATCTCCAGATGAAAACGATATTTATAGGAATGAAGCATGACACTGGAATGATAATTTTTTCAGAAGTAAAATAAATAAAGAAAATTTACGTAGCTCAAAATTATGATTTTATATTAATAGCAATGTGAGATGAGTATAGTTTTCCTGTCTTATGGGGAAAAATTACGCAGTTGTATTTCAAACTAGCCCTACGCTTTGCACTGGCGAATTGACAAGACCTTATTAAATATGATACCTACTACACAATAAAAGTTCCAAGTCAAAAACCGTTTCACATTAAGAATTACAAGAAAGATCATTCATGCAGAAAGAATTGATTATGAAACACTTTCCAACTGAAACGAAATTTTATTTAAACATCTTTAAAATGTGATTCATTCAGTGCTGACATTTTTAAATTATCACAGTACTACTACTGGAAAACTTGAAACTTTATCAAAATACATAATGCGAGTTACACAACATGTATTTCATTCAAATGACGTCATGTAAACATAAATCATCTGCCTCTCTATGTAAAATCAATGCATATTTCATTCATATTCAGACTCATTATATTCCAAATTTCATTTATATTTCATTTATATTTCATTTATATGTCATTATATTCTAGACTCTAGAGCGAAATCATTCGCGTGAATAAAATTCATCAATTCTTAAACAACTCATCTTACAATCTCTTGATTTGTTTACATTCAATTACTTTGCTACATTTTAATCATAAAATTAAGCTTCGTTGTCCATACTATGTAAATATCTAGACTATACACAGCGAGAAAAAATGGGAGCCATTTTTTTAACACTTTACAACAAAGTTGAAAAGTGTTTATGACTTTGTTCATTCTGTCTGTCTGTCTGTCTGTCCGTTAGCACGATAACTGCTGTAAAAATGACTTAATCAAAATGAAATTTTAGTATGTTGTTCAGACGGTCTGTAGGACCTATGGGAATATAAATAAATAATATCACCCAATTAGTTTTCGATTGAACCCGGGTTGAAAAAATGAAATACATTGAGCCCTATGGGACCTAATTTTTCAAACATTTTTTAAGCGGATTTAAAATTCACAAATTGCTTCGAATATGTTAGGTAATAGTCAAATTGTTCCATAAAATATATAAAAAAATATTCCGCGAAATATATTCAGTAGTTTTTTAAATAAAAATTAAAATAATAATTACACCTCTTATATGAAACGATCACGAGCCCATGATATGAAACGACCACATGACACACTTCAAAATGATATATGGCATCCATCTTGTTTCAAAATCGTGATTTTTTTAAGTTCTTTTTAATTCATATTGAGTGTTGTATCCGTCCTGAAATTACTTTATTTTTGCTTAAATTCTGTGCATCTACATACTGAAACAACGCAATGACAATATATTTGAGTTTAAATGTTCATCTAAATTTGATTATTTCTACAACTAAGCCTATTTTTCACCTATGTAAAATGTAAACAGCAAAATATGTAGAATGAGTTGTATTAGAATTCCTGTATTTTTTAACACAAAATGATTTAGTCCATGGAGTCTGCATGGCTGATATGAATGAAATATTAATTGATTTTATAAAGAGAAGGACGATTTTTTTCGATGAAGTTTAAAGCATAGAGTTTAATTATTTGTAGCTCCATGGTCTTAAATAAAATGTTTAAATAAAATAAATTATTATAGTATTGTGATGAATGAAATGAATGGGAGAAAGTTATGAATGAAATCCTGTTTTTATAGAGAGATCCAGGCGTGTTATTTTTTCTATGACGTCATTTGAATTAATTTCAGTTGTTTTCGATGAAGTTTTCAAGTATAATAAATTATCGTAGTATTATGATAATTCTAAAACTATTACCGAGGAATGTATAACATTTTAGAGATGTTTAAACCAGGCAATTTATATTTTAATGCCGTCATTTGAATGAAGTTCATTTTTTTCGATGAAGGTTTAAGTTTTCAAATATAATAAATTAATGCAATATTGTGATAAGTTTCAAAATATTACCGAGGAATGTATTGCATTTTAGACTTGTTTAAATGAAATTGCATTGAAGTTGGAAAGTGTTTCATAATCAATGCTTTAAGCATGATTGATCTTTCTTGTTTTTTTTACAATCAGTCACGTGATCTCTTCCGATAATATGGGTATAATTATTATTTCAATTTTTAACACTTTAAAACGTAGTTGAAAAGCGTTTATGACTTTGTTCATTCTGTCTGTCTATCCTTAGCACGATAACTGCCGTAAAAAAGACTTTATCAAAATAAAATTTTAGTATGTGGTTCAGACGGTCTGAGGGATCTATGAGAATATAAATGAATAATAGCACCCGATTAATTTTGAATTGAACCCGGGTTAAAAAACTGAAATACATTCAACCCTATGGGACCTAATTTTTCAAACATTTTTTAAGCAAATTTAAAATTCACAAATTGCTTCGAAAATTTTAGAAAATAATGCAAATTATACCATAAAAAATATGAAAAACATTTCAGCAATATATATATTTGGCAGTTATTTAAATAAACATTTAAACAATAATTACACCCATATCAAATGAAGAGATCACGTGACCCACTTCATAATAAAATGTGGCATCCATCTTGTGTCAAAATCGTGATTTTTAATTAACACTTTACAACAAAGTTGAAAAGTGTTTATGACTTTGTTCATTCTGTCTGTCTGCCTGTCTATCTGTCTTCTGTCCGTTAGCACGATAACTGCAGTAAAAATGACTTTATTACAATGAAATTGTAGCATGTTGTTCAGACGGTCAGTGGGACCTATGGGAATATAAATGAATAATATCACCCAATTAGTTTTGGATTGAACCCGGGTTGAAAAAATGAAATACATTGAGCCCTATGGGACCTAATTTTTCAAACATTTTTTAAGCGGATTTAAAATTCCCAAATTGCTTCGAAAGTTTTATGAAATATTCAAATTATCCCATAAAATATATAAAAAAAATTCAGCAAACTATATTCAGTAGTTTTTTAAATAAAAATTAAAATAATAATTACACCTTTTATATGAAGCGATCATGTGACCCTTATATGAAGAGATCACGTGGCCGACTTCTAAATAAAATACAGAGTCCATCTTGTGTCAAAAGCATGATTTTTAATGTTCTTTTTAATTCATATTTAGTGTTGTATCCGCCCTAAAACCGCTTTATTTTTGCTTAAATTCTGTGCATCTACGTACTGAAACAACGCAATTACAATATATTTGTGTTTAAATGATCATTTAAATTTGATTATTTCTACAAGGAAGCCTAGTTTTGACCTATGGAAAATGTAAACAGCAAAATATGTAGAATGAGTTGTATAAGAATTGCTATATTTCTTTAATGTAAAATTATTTAACTCATGGAGTCTGCAATATAACTGATAAGAATGAAACATTCATTGATTTTACAGAGAGAAGGACGATTTTCTCGATGAAGTTTTAAGCATATAGATTTTAATTTCTTGTAGCTCCATGGTCGTAAATTTTTAAATAAAATAAATTATTATAGTATTGTGATGAATGAAATGAATTGAAAACTGTTTATGAATAAAATTCTGCTTTTATAGAGAGAGCCAGACGTGTTATATTTCGATGACGTCATTTGAATGAATTTCAGTAGTTTTCGATGATGTTTTCAAATATAATAAATTATTGTAGTAGCATGATAATTTTTAAAATATTTCCGGGGAATGTATTGCATTTTAGAGATGTTTAAACCAAGCAATTTGTATTTCAATGCCGTCATTTGAATGAAGATAATTTTTTTATGAAGTTTTAAGTTTTGAAATATAATAAGTTAATGTAGGATTGTGATAATTTTAAAAATATTCCCGAGGAATGTATCGCATTTTAGAGATGCTTAAATAAATTTGCATTAAAGTTGGAAAGTGTTTCATAATCAATGTTTTATGCATGATTGATCTTTCTTGTTTATATTTAGTGTTGTATTCGTCCTAAAACCGCTTTATTTTTGTTTAATATCTGTGCATCCATATTTTAAAAGAACGTAATTACAATATATTTGAGCTTAAATGACCATTGCTATCCATCTTGTGTCAAAATCGTGATTTCTACAGTTCTTTTAATTTATATTATTGTTGTATCCATCCTAAAATCGCTTTATTTTTGCTTAAATTCTGTGCATCTACATTCTGAAACAAAGCAATTACCCTATATTTGATTTTAAATGATCATCATATTTTGGTTATTTCTACAACAAAACCTAATTTTCCTTTAAGGAGAATGTAAACACCAAAAGATGTAGGATGAGTTGTATAAGAATTGCTGCATTTGTTTAACGCAAAATTTCTTAGCTCTGGAATCTGCCATATAGCTGATATGAATAAAATATTCGTTGGTTTTTGATATGGAAGCAGACTATTTTTTCGATGAAGTTTTAAGAATAGAGTTAAATTACTTGTACCTCCATGGTTTTAAGTTTCTAGATAAAATAAATTATTGTAGTCTTGTGATGAATGAAAAGAATGTTAAAAAGTTTATGAATGACATTCCGCTTTTATATAGAGAGGCAGACGATTTATATTTTGATGACGTTATTTGAATAAAGTTCATATGTTATCGATGGCCTTTTCAACTATAATAATTTATTGTATTATTGTGATAATTTAAAAAATATTATCGCTGAAAACATCGCATTTTAGAGATGTTTAAACCAGTCAATTTATATTTCAATGCCGTCATTTGAATGAAGTTTATTTTTTTTGGATGAAATTTTAAGTTTTCAAATATAATAAATTAATGTAGTATTGTGATAGTTTTAAAAATATTACCGAAGAATGTATCGCATTTTAGAGATGTTTAAATAAATTTGCATTGCAGTTGGAAAGTGTTTCATAATCAATGCTTTATGCATGATTGATCTTTCTTATTATTTATAAAATCAGCCAACATATTTTGCTGAAATTTATTACACATTTTATGTAATAATTTAAATAATTCCTAAAATGTTCGAATCAATTTATGAATTTTAACTCAGCTTAAAAATTGTTGGAAAAATAAAGTCCCATAGCAATGTATTTTATTTTATCAACCCGCGTGATATTTTATTTTCATTCCCACACATCTCACAGACCATCTCAATAATATGCTAAAATTTCATTTTGATGAAATCAGTTTTAAAGCAGTTCTCGTGCGGATGGGCAGACAGAACGATCCATAAACAGTGTTCAACTGTATTATAAACGTATCTTGGTCATTGTAGTTACCGCAAAGAAATCAAAAACTACGATAAATGAACCCGTTGATAAAATGTAATAAATAATTGTCTACACTAGCTATACATTGTGAAACTCTCAAGAACAGTTGATTGTATAACGGGAGAGTAAATTAAGAAAATTTAGAATATTTTTTCCGTATATGATGATATAAAAACATCTGTCTAGCTGTTATCGAGTTGTAACTTGAAAAGTTCTATCACTAAAAATATCATCATATATAAATTTTTCGAACAAAATTAGATTTTTTTTTTCTCATTTCTCATTACTTATAGGTCGTGTTCTCAATGTATACAAACTTCCAACTTCAGCAGTTTCGGCTGAACAATTCATCCTTTATTCAATCCGCCAGGCTCTTTTAGGTATATGATATAGAAAAAAAAATCCGAGATTTAAAAATTTTCGAACAAAATTCCGAGATTTTAGATTTTTCTCATTGGTTATTGCTAAGTCCCATATCCGTATACAGTTTCAACTTTCTGCCTTCAATAGTTTGGACTATGTAATTCATCCCTTGCTCAGCCAGTCCCACTCAGCGGTATGATATAGATACAAATGATAACAATCCCCCAATGAATCTAAATAAAATATCCTAGATAACAGTCAAAATGATTTCCATTTAGATAGTATTTTTTTTTCTATTAATGGAGTAGCTAGCCGCTGTTGCCACCACTGTTTGACAAATTTTTCATTCCTCGAGTTTCTCTGCTTCATACTGCAAAAATTATAGCATACGAAATTATAAAATTTGATACGCTTGTAGAGAAAGATTTCGGAAATACACTGAAATAAACAGTTTTTCGATATGTATTGCAGTTTAAAAAATACTTATTGTCAAATTCAAATACAAAATATTTAAGCTGCGAGTTCGTCTGGATAGACTAATAATAGAAAGACCACACATATTTGCAAACAGGTACCTACATATCTGAAATTTTGAAGGAAAGAGGCCCTATTTTCATTTTGATACAGTTTACGAGATATTTTGCTTTTTATGCACTTCTGGAGGGAAGGGAAGAATATTCTTTCGTATCGGCACGTCCATCGATTTTCTTTGTTTCGTACCGAAAAAGCTATAGCATACAAAATATGAAATTTGGTACATTTATAGAGAAATGATAGGATAACACCATGAAACAAACCGTTTGCCAATTTAAATTTTAGTTTGGCTTGAAATAGCTCGTGAAGGGAGTTAAGGGGGTTGGCGATGCGGAGAGAGTAGCGGGCAGACCTTTCTAGTCTTTTAAAATATTCATGTTTTTAGCCGTGTCACTTTTCTTTGCGATGTGCGATATCCTTTTCAGCCTTATTTTTCTAATTCTATGCGATACCACTATTTGTTGCATTTCTACGCAAGTTGGCGTCGCAGCGGAAAGGGTAACCTAGCAGTGAAACGACTTTTACAGTCGAGTCTCCTACATTAGAGGCACGCTACGCATTAAGACAGAGGTACTCTACTTGGTGCTTACGTTTAATAATTTGGTGCTCCTTTAATTCATGAAATAGTTTTTGAAAATATTTTGCATGTGCATTTTTGTTTATAATTTTTGTTTTATTAGTGATTTAAATACTATTCAAGGTAAATATTGAATTATAAAAATACTTTACAGTCGACTCGGAGTTATAATGACATTCAAGTGTCCGCCGAAATTTTAAGCTATAATTAATATATAATTTAAAAAAGTTGGTACATAGTAATTTACAGTCGAACTCGGTTATAACGACATTCAAAGGTCCGTCAAAAATTTAAAGCTATAACCGATATATAATTTTATAACGTTGGTACATATTTGCAGTTGTATTCAGGGTTATAATGACATTCAAGGGTCCACAGAAATTTTAAGGCCATATATAATTTTTAAACGTTGGTACATAGTAATTTAAAGTCAAATTCGGTTGTAAAGACATTCAAGAGACAGCCGAAATTTTAAGGCTATAACCGATATATAATTTCAAAACGTTGGTACATAGTATTTTACAGTCGAACTCTGTTATAACAACACTCAAGGGTCTGCCAAAATTTTAAGTCTATAACCGATTTTTAAAACGCTGGTACATAGTAACAAAAATAGTAATTGGAACATAGTAACAAAAATAGTAATTGGAACATAGTAACAAAAATAGGTTATTATTATAGTAGATATATTCGTATAGTAGATCATTTCCAAGATATTGAATTTTCGTCAATTAGTCGTCAATTCGAATTTTCGACCCCGTCACAATACTTTCCTTATACATTATACTATGTATATAAGGAAAGTAAAAAATAGTATTATCTCATATGGCACTACTCTACTGTAAAAACCTAAAACTGCATAACATTTCTCTGACACCCATTTATCATTACTCTCTTAATCGAAGAACACGGCAATTCCTAAAAAGTGCTTTTTGGTTATTTAGTCTACTTTTTACCCACCTTTTTATTATGATATATTTTCGAAAATGGTACTCTGTCAAATGGATTTAATTTAAAAAAGATAAAAAAAAATAAAATAAAACAACAAATGCACATTGTATTTCTTCAGTAAACAATTTAGATATAAAATTTATAATATAGGATACAATTTGCCAGTTATTTGATATTAGTGAACTACAGCGTTCTTCTGTATAAATAACACGACAAATAGATCCACATGCTTTCAGAGATATTTTTTACCTATGCTAAGTGTGTTTACAATCTCTGGTCAATTCCGTTTAAACTCTGCTAAACACGAATATAAATAAAAATTTTATGGTTGTAAGAAACGGCACTTTCAAGTATAAATATTCATCGGATAATATTAATATTCATGTGCGATGTCTTAAGAACACTGAAAGTACTGGAGTAAAAAATATTTGGCGCTCTAATGAATAAAAAGTTTGTAATGACGAGAGATCTTTTAGTGCCAAAGGGAATAAGCAAGACTAATTTGGGGCATACACAAAAAGAAAATTACTTCTTTTTATTGGAAAAGTTGCAAACCGGTCAAAATCAGGATTTTGGGAAGCATATGATTTCGTTAAAGTTTGAGAAGTTCTTTATCCGATAATATGGCATTTCTACTTGATATACATCGCTCCTAAGAAAATTATTGACTGCAGCAATAAGTTTTTAAGAAAAGGTCCATGATTATATAGGTTAGGTTTATAATAAACGACCATGCTAGATAAAAAATAATCGCAGATAAAAAATAATTTCCTTGGCAAGGAATTAAAAAATCCAGGATGGCAAACACGGCAATAAAACCAGGTAGACGAAAAAGTCAATTACAAAGCTGTACAGCATTGCCCAATTATTCAGAATCAACACGAGGAACAGGCAAAACGTGTATACAAAGCGCAATAAATAAATCATGATACATTAGTTGTTAGATGCACAACACCACCACAATACTCTTACGAACGTGTAGAATGCTTTCACTGAAGTCCCTTTTGAAAACCAGATGGAAGAAACACCCGTACCGGCAAACTTTACTATGATGTGAATCTAGGGTTTCCATATGCTGAAGTTCGGAAGCGGGCTGCAAGATTTGGCGACATTTGGTGAGTTTTCGAAGGTTCGAAATTCACCTCGAAATAATGAATATTCTACGAGATATGACAGATTTCTAAAAGTTTTTATAGAGTCTAAAAGGAGCCATCGGTTAGTTGAAGAGCATTTGGCGTGATAGAGCTTTATATTGAACTGTGATATTTGTGAAAGTTTTGAAAATATTAACCAATGTTCTGTGAAATGAAATACGTCAGTGTTTCGGGAATATTGTTGGTTGCTTTGTGAAATTAGTGGAGCATTTTAGTGCTGTTTAACTGTATATTGTTCCTGTATTGTTGCTTGTGAATAAACGTGTTAGTTATCCAGAAATTTTTACTCATTCTTGTATCCTGAGCATACTCCCACGTTTCTAGAGGTTACTACGTAACAATACTGTTAAACGCTGCCTAACGGTTCATTAGAGTATGCAAATAATGAGAGTGACGTAGAACCCATCTTTAAAATTATAAGCAGAACATTCAGAACGGAATGTGCAAATTGACGTACTCATTGCGGTTTCTGGTGGAGCACTTCTCACCTGGTTGTTGAAGGTTGACCAGAATTGATTGCCTTCCATATACACGTTCTGTGCGTTCCTGTTGTCGATTGCTATTAATTGGGCAATGCTTTACAACTTTGCATTTGTTGGCGAGTATGTTTCCCATTTTTATAAATACCCCGAAGGGGGGGGGATGAAATCACCTTTATCCGATGGACATGATCACTATGCTATACATATACGTAACTTTTACACTCGTGGACATATCCTGGGGTCGTTAAGGACTTTCCTAAAAATCCTGTATATCATATGGGATAACGAAGTTTGCAAATTTGACTAAAAATTATATTGACAAAAAAATTTATAAAGGGATTCTTCGTACGATGGTGAATAGAAGTTAATTTTCGAAAGAAATCTTTATACACTTTTACACACTTATTTTGTACACACGTATTTACAAATTTTCGGAAAACCGGAAGTGAAATCTACAGAACAGGCAGTGGAAATCACTATTGAATCACTTTATCGATTTCAAAATTCGATGTTGAATCCCTATTAGCTATCACCCAAACTCCATCTCTGGCCAACCCGAGAAATAGATGTCGCAAGGAAAATGCAATTTTTTAACCAGAAGTGACATCTCTAGAACCGGAAGTGAAATTCGTTAGCGATTCTCAGAATATGATGCTAAATCCGTATCAATTATCATTTGAGCTTTTTCAGTAGCAGATTCTGAAAAAAAAAAAGAGAGTGGAAGAGAATGGGCAGTTGAAATTCTTAATGAACCTCCTTATCCTGTAAGGGACTTGATGATGAATCCCTATCATCCATCATCTAGGCTATATCCATGGCTGATTTTAAGAGATAAATATTCCGAGGAAATTGAATTTTTTTTAACCGGAAATATCAAAGGAACTGCAAGTAAAACCCCTTAGTAAGCCCCTCTACTCCTTCTGAAATTTGATGCTAAAATCATGTCATCGTCTTAGTTCTATCTATAGTTAATCCTGGAAGATAGGAAATTTTTCAATAAAATTTTTAAAACCAGAAGCGCCCACTAGTGGAAATCCATAGTGATCCCCCAATCCTCTCCGGCATTTCATGCTGAGTCCACAACAGTCATTATTTAAGCTCTATCCATAGCAGATCCTAGAAAATGGATGCTGCAAAGAAAGTGCAATGTTTTTAGAAGGAAATGATATCTCCAGAACCGGAATTGGAAACCGTAGTGAATACCATATCTACTCAGATTTTCAACGCTGAATCCATATCAGTCATTATCTAAACTATATATATATATATATATATATATAGAGAGAGAGAGAGAGAGAAAGATAGAGAGAGAGAATCTTGGGAAAATGATTTAAAAAAATTGAACCAAAAGTGAAAAGGAAATCGAATCAAAAATTAATACTGGATCACTCTACCTTCTTCAGAATTTTATGATGAATCCAGACCTGTTATCATCTAAGCTCAATCTATAGCTATTCTTGAATAGATGTTTTAAGGGAAATGACAATTTTTGAATAGGAAGAGGAGAAAAAATCAGAAGTGAAAAATCTTAGTGAACCTTTATCTCTTTCGAAATTTAATTCTGGATTCATATCCGTCATCGTCTAAACTGTAGCAGTCCCTGAAGATATATAATGTAACTAATTAAAGAAAATTACCTTCAATAAACAATAATATTATCTATCATATTAAAAGAAATACTATGTCTGTTTGTGTGTCGGCGATGCTGAGCGATATATACAGCATTTACAGGTTTGAGGTTTTTACGCAGTGGCTGCTACACCTGAAGTAATTCGCCTGTAAGAACTTTTTCAAAAAGTTTATTGAGATTACTTTAACGAATTTTTAAAGTCTAAAATTAGCTAATTTCCAGCTATTAATATCAATTAACAGCTACCCATATAATTGAACAGCTACCATCATGATCTACTGTCACGTTTTTCTACTAGAATATTTTAGGTTTTGAATATTTTATTATCTTCTTCTTTTGCTTTGTGAAGAGCCTGTTTTTCTTTTTTATTTCTTGCTTTGCGGATAGCGTGTATTTTTTCGCTGTTTATTCTTCGCG
Source organism: Amaurobius ferox (assembly GCA_951213105.1). Classification (NCBI taxonomy): domain Eukaryota; kingdom Metazoa; phylum Arthropoda; class Arachnida; order Araneae; family Amaurobiidae; genus Amaurobius; species Amaurobius ferox. The sequence continues at coordinate 30,124,109 of OX578136.1, forward strand.
AAGATCTTGTATTTTTATTATATCTTTTGGTCTGCAGAGATCGTGTTTATTTTTATTTTTATTTTTTTTTCTTTCCGGATAACGTGCGTGGGTGGAAATTTGGCAACAGTTTAGTATTTGGAGAAAATTGAATACCGTTACCTATAAATGTATTAAATATCGGTCGTTTATTTGGGATCCGGGGAACGTTGAATAATTCGTTCTGGTTATTCATAGCATCAAGAAAATTTATTTGTTTTTTATTTAATACGATATATACGTTCTAAATATGCGAATAGTGTCCAAAATAATAGAAACACTTTATTATCTGCAATGAGAGCGTATTAGTATTAGTGTGCATAAGATCACGCTTTTCCACTAACTTGAACTCTAGCACCCAAGGAAATGTACTATTTCACCGACTAACTGATTCAAACTAATTAAAAATGAATCTCTTAAACTCCGTACCATTATCCAATTAGTTGTGTTTCTGACAGTTGAATCTAGTCAAGTGCAATTGTCCATAGAAATTGATTGTTGCCCCCATACAAACATTTATCATAGGCCACCAACATATTTGATCTTCTCATATTTTGTAAATTTTTTATGTTTTCTCCAGCCCCCAAAGGAAAATATTGGTTGTCTGGATCCCTTCCACTTTATTAGTGTCCGCACCTCCCTATGGCCTCCCTGTGTCAAGCCGTACATTTGTATTTTGAGGTTCCTGTCAGATTGTGTTGATAAACTCTGCGTATTAGATTTTCATGGTTTATCAAGGTACACGCAAATTCCTATAAAAGTCTTATTCAGTCTTGAGTTAACTTCGAATACCAAAGACAAGATAATCGTCTCAGAAGCTCAATGAATAGACAATTTTCAAGTGGTGATTCAGTTCTCTGCTGAGACGTGAGTTGTATTGATTGATGCCCCAAAACATAATCCTGCAAGTGAGACAAGTGAAGGGACTGAATTTTAATAACGCCGAAATCGGAATTTTCCCTGAACTGATTTACGATAGCAGTTTCAATTTTCGACGGGTTAATTTTATGCAATTCTATATAAAAATTCCGAAGAAAAGAGTGTATAGATCAGAAGTTGTACTTCATCGTACCCTCACAAATACATGTCGTACCATATCAATTACTTTTAATTGAACTTCTTCTACATTCCGCTGTTAATCATTGCTCGAATTCCAACCGAGGAATTCGCCTTTACAAGCACCGCTCCAAAAAACGCCGAATTTCCACAAACAGCAATTCAAAAATCTCTTTCCTAAAGATGTATCATTGGCTATTCCATTTAATGGCTTTTCAAGAGGAGGAGAGAGAAAAAAAATCTTTCTCCAACTTTCTGATAAAAAATATTGCTCGGATAATAATAAAAATCCCGGGCATAAAATTGCAGAAAACGCACAAAGTAAATAATGTACTTTCGCGGCATGCATAATCGAACAAAAACTCCGGCGATGCCAAAGTGAAAAATAAAATATTAGAATAAAAATGAAACGAGAAAAGACTTCGCCTTCGAACGTAGAAAACGCGGGGGGGGGAGGAAGTAGATGCTTCATTAGATGTGTAAGTGATCTCTAAGTGGAACCAAGTCAATACAATAAGAAAAAGGACGATAAAGAAAGTGGTAGAAAAGACAGGAAAATGGGGAAAGAAAGGGGGAAATTGATCGATGTCAGGAGCGAACATCGCGTTACACTTAAAAAGAGGGGTGGTCAAAAAAGTAAAGCTTTTTTAAAAGAGCTTTTCTTCAGCTGAAGAAATATTTACTTGAATGCTAAATTAAAATGTACAATGATATATTTATACGAAAAAGTCTTGTACAAGACATTTTTATATTTTATAATAAACATACAGAAATATCAAAGGACTCAAGGACTCATGTTGTAAAAGTTCTCTTCTCAGTTGCGAATCAAACTCTTAATCACCATCTGATAGTAATCCGAGAGTAACTAACACGAGTATTATTTTTTCTATATTTGTAATAGATTCTCAATCTTCCTTCTTTCTATTCTAATTTCAGATCAAGCTGTAATTTTTCGCAATAAATAAATTTCTGCTCGTGAGAATATATAATTAAAATATGCTTTGAAGAAAGCAAACATAGGAAAGTTAAGTGACTGTAATAGTTTCGAGGGCGTTTTAAGTTTTCTTTATCAGGTAAAAAAGAGCGTGATCTTAACAAACGTTCAGAAAAATTAAAGTTCTGCTCTTGACAACCGTTAAGAAAGATCAGTTTTTTTAAAGGTTGTTAAAAGCACGCTGTTTTTAACCTGAGGAAGTGGGCTCAAAATACCTTTGAGACAATTATACACAAATAATTTTCCGATGCCAGTGTCTTCAAGGAAGTATTAGAAAGTTATATGTAATTCATTATTCGTACAACCTATACTTCTTTCAACTCTTTACAGAAGGTAGCATTTTGTTCAATGTAATAATCAGTCAATTGAAACCGTTAAAACTCGTTAAATCAATTCCAATTTCGATATTAGTAAATCCTCAATGATCTATCAATAAATAAAGAAACACGTAGTGCAGAGGATATAAATTTAAACAAATTAATTACGCCTAAATTAATTAATAATGAAGCATACTGCTGTTTCGAGGATGCGCTGGAACCTCTTCATTAGTGAAAAACGACCAACAAACTCGTGGACTCTAAATCTGCAATTTGCGTATATATATATATATATATATATAATCTTCAAATTCTTTTATTTGTGCACATTTCGACTTTTTGACGTCACATTTGTCTTGTTGATCTGTCTTCAAATATAGAAAGGGATTTAATCTATTCTCGCAAAAGTTTGATGCTGCATCATTTATTAATTTGTGCTTAATTGCGGTGTTTAAGTGTTTCTTATCAGTGTTTCCACTGCTTCTAACCTTCAGTGCTAATTTGTGCGAACGTCGGCATAAGTTCTTCATGATGTATCCTCTAAGAAATATTTTCTTGGATTGAAACAATTATAATATTTCTTTCTGTATTCAAAGTGGACCCCAGAACTTTCAACTTAATATGTGGTCGTAATTTTGATAAAGCAATATATGATCTTAATTTTGATAAAGAAATGTATAGCCGTGATTCTGATAATGTAATATATGATCTTAAGATAATGTAATATATGTTTCGAGATTAAACTACAACCATATAAATTACACTCACGTATTTTTCAAGTGAAATAATTAGTACACGATATCTTCTTCGGGGAATGAGTTGAATTCACTTTGACCTCAAATATTAAAATTATTCTATTACTTATATGTTCTTGTTAAACACAATTTGTTATCCAAACCTTCTAAATTTTCCACTAGTCGCTCTGGAATCACATTATGGAATCTGGCATTATCATTTTACATGTCAGTTTCACTATTACATACAAGTCTAACGTGTCAGCAATGTGCCAGTTTCTGGAATTTTTTGAATTTAATATTTTGATAGCAAAATACTTCTCCACAAAGCCTATTAAAAATTAATAGCCTTTTAGAAAAAGCCTATTAGAAATTCTTAAAGCCTATTTGCACTATTAGAAATAATGTTCATCTCTCTTTGAGCATGTGTGTATGTTCATGTGTGTGCATGTGTGTGCATGCATCTATGTGTTATTATGCGTGAGGTTTGTACATGTTAACATCAAAATGAATGCATGCATCACTATAAAATTGCATTCATTGACACTTTATGTATAAAAGCTAAATCTGAATATAAGTTGTATTATTAGAACACGAATTATTCTCAAAAATTACGTTTTACACATCATTTTTCTTTATGAATAAACAATGTTAATTCTTGGAATAATGATAGTAATATAGTCAATACACGATAATTATGTTATACATGTAAAATTTAACCAATGTTATATATTGAATGTGTATTTATAATGTTAAGGGAAAAAGGAAAGTATTAAAAGCTTTCAGAAAATCGTAAACCCCTATAAGAGTTTGATTTTGACCAATTCACTGATTTTTATATAAAAACACAACTTTTTTTTACGTAAATCCAAAATTAGCTTGCTTATTTCCTTCGGTATAAAATCTCTCAACGTTAAAATATTTTTATTCATTAGAGCACCAAATGTTTTTATTTCAATACTTCGAGTTTTCTTAAGAAATTCCGCATGAATATTTATGTTTTCTAATGAATATTTATACTGGAAAGCACGGTTTATTTCCCCATTACAGCTATTATTTATATTGGTGCTCACAAGATTTCTTTTATCGAAAGTGACCAAAGATTGCATGCTGTCTTGGCTTAGATACAAAATGGCGGTAAGTCTGAAATTATTTGTTTGCGTTGCATCAAATATGAATAAATTTTAATTTCCCGACTATAGCTGTATGTCCGTTCTTCGTACGAAATATATGATGTAAAATTACTTACTTCATAATTTGGAGTGAACTTTTAATATACTGGGGCCCAAAATTATCTTTACATACATAAAAACAAGCGGCTAAAGTTCCGTGCATGAAGTATATTTCCCTGAGAACTTCTGCAATTTAGGATTTGCTTTTGACTCGAAATTCGACTCGTGTTTATCGACTCAAAACAGTTTTTTATGGCTCAAAACTATCATTTGGGAAACAATATTTGTGGTGCTGAACAGAGATTGATGGAAGTGGCAAATTGTTTCATGATTAATTTTGTATGGTATGCACTCATATTCGAATTATCAGTTTGTATTTATGTGTTAGGATGCTCCTAATCATTCCTAAATAATTCATTTAATTATATTGTAGAGAAACCAGTGTTGCTGTGCATGTAAAGGTGATTTTGGAGACCAGTGTACTCGGAGTATTTTTTTTTTAATTTTACAATGATTTTCACAAATGATAAAATAAGTGAATTTTTCCACCCTAAGATAATAAACAGATAGACAGAATCCCAACTTTATTGTAATAGATAATGGTAGTTTTAAAGTAACAGTTTCACAGTACAGATGAATGTTTGTTCGTGTTTGTACTGTATGCAATTTCTTATACTCTATAAATTAAAATAATAGAGAGACACACATTACTCGGGGTCACGTTATCGGATTTTGAATTGTTGTAAGGAAACTTAAAAACGTTAATTTGAAGACTCAAAGAACGATCGAGTCTCGTTTGTTCATATACTTATTTAATGATTGGGTTAAAGTAAGGATATAGTCAGAAAAGAAGGGCGTGTATGCAGACAAACAGAAAGGCAAATAGAAGCCTAAATTTTATGTAGGATCATGCCAAAGCTACTCATCAAAATTTCGCGAAATCCCATGAGAATGAGATAAACAGATAAAATTTTCAGTTTTATTTAAATTGAATAACGAATAAGCGTAACTTTAATTATCTGATATGTTTATTTTCAAAATATTTCGATGTCATATTGGGATATTGGAGTGATTAAAAACTCAAACCAGAAGGGAAAACAATTGTTTTTACATAGCATCGTATCATTTTTAAGAAACCTATAATAGTACATACAATAAACTTGTAAAATATAAACTTTAGCAAAAATCTCTGTCTGAAACAATCTGTAAAACCAGCTCTTAATCAACCTTTTATGCTGTTAACTGGCGAAGTATTTAAAAACTCAAAACATCCCGAAAAGTCTTATATGTTTTTAGTAACATCGTATTAACTAGTAAGAACTACACTAGACTAATATCATAACTTGCTAAATATAAAATTTTGCCTAAATTTTTGTCTGGAACAATTTGCAAAATTAATTCTTCATAAGTTTAATAGCACAAGAGATTGATTAAAATAATCGAACTTTTAATCAACTTTTCATACTGTAAAACTAGCGAAATATTTATTTTGCTGACATGTGCAAAAGTTAGTAGATGTGTTTTGGTACGGTAGTTGCACGATATGCTGTTGACAAAAGTCATTTGTCAACAGGTGGTTTTAATTTTAAAAAGTAGCTTTTGAATGAGTTAACTTTTATTTGTATGATTATATTTTGCAATCATAATTTCATAAATACTGTTATTTATTAAAAAAAGTGGTATAAAGATATTGTTTGTGTTTAAGTTACGTTCTGTACTAACTATTTTAAAAAATAATAGACAGTATTTAATAATTGAAAATATAATTTTCCGCAGATGCATTTGAAAACAAAAATAAGTACTTGATAGCATTCAAAGATCATAGTAAACACATTAAATATTTTATTACATTTAAGTATTTAAAAAACATTTCTACCATAAAGTAGGTATTCCGACAGAAGAAATAGAACAATATAGAAAATTACCTAGCCTTCCGTGCATTAGCCGAATCATGTCCTTAAACGTATTTGAAACAAATAGTGTATTTATTTTATAAGAATGAATCTATATTTAGCAAAGGTAAAGTGAACAGGTGTTGTAATCTCTGCCAATTCGGCTCAAGTATATTTTAAAAATATAAAGATTTCTACTGTTATATGCATTTAATATTCTTTAATTGCAAGTTATTTAATTTGTTTAAAACTATATTTTAATACTAAAAAGCGCTTAGTGACATTCAGGTATTTAAATTTCGGAATATTATTGTTTTTAAGTCATTTAAATTTAAAAGTATAGAAATATCTTATTTAAATGTACAGTTGCAATATTTAAATTTTTTATGGTTTTATTTATTTTAATATATATGCAAAGCATTTCAATTTTAAAATATTGTATTTAAAATGTTACGCTTATAATCAATATTTAAAATTTTACATTCATTTATTCGCAATCATTTTAAAATCCTAGACGCAGGTTTTTTTTTAAAAAAATAGGTATTAAAATTATTTTTAAAATGTTTAAATACTATAACGAATTATTAAGAAAACTAAATTGTGATAAAATTCCACTTAAAGAATTAAATTTTATTTTATTTAAAAAATTCTAAACGTTACTTTTTTAAAATTATCAACTTAATTATTCTTCAGCCGGCATGAATTCAGCTTAGAATCTTGGTTTCGAAATCACTGTCAGAATGGGCAATTTCGGCCTCGTTTTTTATTTTTTTATTCGATTTGAAGTGTTGCAAAACGGACAAAAGTATAAACAGTTTTATTCTCGGAACTGTATTCCATGTTTTATTCGTAGTCAAAATTCGCCTTTCTGATTGTGGAGGGAAAGCGACTCATTTTGGCGCACACTGAATGTGACGTCACGAGGTTCGTCCGCAACTCGCGTCTTCGAGAATTGGTGCATAAGTTTGGTTACATTCGAAAAGTTCAGATAATTATAATTGTTTTTTCCGTTCCAAACTGCCGAATGGTTATAAGTATTGTATAGCTCCAATGTGCCTGACTACTAGTTTTACATCATCAGATACAATATTTATATATGTGACAAAAATGATGTTTTTTGTAAAAAATAGTGTGAAGCGCAGGAAGCCAGATTGTAAACAAAATTCACCACTGGCATTAAAGAGTGTTCATTACGTATGTTATGATAATAAATCAGTGACTGTATAATCCAATTTTCAAAACCTTTTTATGAGAAGTTATTTCTTTGTGATTTAATAAACTTTGAAAATGCTTATGGGTGTCCACTACTGGTTCGGCACTCTATTTTCCATTTTGCTATCACGGATGAACTTAAAGCCAGATTCAAAGTGGATTATTGACTTTGGGTCCGGTTTAGTGTGTGATGTTCGCAGTTAATTTAGAAAATATAAAAAATTCAGTGCATAATTTTTTTTTATACCAGTATACTGCAGTGAGCAGTTGCAATTTAGTACTTTTATTAAGCACAAGTGCTTTTAAAAAGTCATAAAATATATTTTATCTAAAAAATAAATCACAAATTTGAAACATTGCAAAAAAGAATTAGAAATTAAATGGAAAATAATTTAAAATTGCTTCACCTATTCAGAATCATAAATGATTTACTGTTTATTATAAGTTTTAAAATATAATATTGTGAGAAATAATTTAAAACTGATTTTAATTTAAAGATAAATTATTAGATATTATATTTAGAATCCTCACAAATCATATAAATATAATAAAAAGTATATGCATAAAAATAAATATATATATAAACATAAATATTATTTTTAATTCCCAGAAAAAATACACCGCCCAATCTAAACTTTCAGTTTAAATTTACTGTATAACAAACTTAACTATAAAAGGCTATTTGCACGCAAAAAATTACGGAGCACATTACAAAAAAAAAAAAAAAAAAAAAAAAAAAAAAAAAAAAAAAAAAAAAAAAAAAAAATCAGAGGTTGGTCGACTAGTCCGATGGAGCCGAAATGGTTTTTAGTTTTGCATAAATAATATTTAATAAAATAAAACTTCAGTACGATTCAATTTGTTCGATTTTTTTATCAGACTCATTTGTTTCGTTTACAGGTTTTCAAAGTGCTACATATTTACTTACTAACTGTTTATTGCTAGCTAGCACTTTTAGTTTTCGTCCCAATTTCATCTGGATACTCCGACTCTAGATAATCAATTTTTCTCAAAATATGAACTTTTTTTATTAATTTACTTTGCTGTATATACATTAAACTTAACAATATGTCTGACGAGATTTTATATTCAAGTTAATTTATAAACTTGTCTGGCGGCGCATAATTACGTTCTTGATTATGTATATGTCCACGTATTATGTTCAAACCTTACCAATCATTAAACATCATTAGAATCCCCAAATTTATTTAACCATCTAATTTTTTTAAACAAAATAAAATATTTCGTTCTTGTGCACCCTCATTTCATCAAGGAGTAAGTAAAGACACTGAGCTGCAGCAAGCGTGATATTTTAAATATTGCTGCTTTCATAGCTATTGGAAAATCTAGGTTAAAAACTAAGCTATCGAAATTATAACCACTCGATCCAAAACCCAATTATATACACTTGCAAGACTTTGAAAGAGCTACAAATTATTACTTATTGTTCATACCTAGCACTTTTAGTTTTTATAAGCATTACAAACTTATAAAACGAAAAATTTTCAATCTTCTTCGACTTGGCAAGATGATTACTCGAAAACTAAGTCAGTAAGGTTCAATAAATTAGCTTTTTTTCCCTTCAAAAATTATATTCAGAAACTAAATTTGCTAATACATATTTTTGTCGCTTACTATTTATATCCATCTTTTGAAGTTTGAGTGAAAGTAAGAAAAATTAAAAAGTCGCCATCACAGTAAAATCGATCTTAGACAAATTAACTGATCCCCTTTCGTAAACTAGGATCAACACCAGGATCCATGTTTTTAATAAAATAAAATAATCAGCAAATGATCTAAATTCAAACAGACCAAGTACAAAAGTAAAATTTCAATTGTACACAAAATTACATCCCTACTACCCTGCAAATATCTCAAAGCAAAACGCGATATAATGTTGCATCACAAGTCGAACAGGCCATGTGACGTCACAGCCAATCACGGGCCGTTTTGTGTTTGAGTAGATTTTGCGCTTTTTCATTTCTTGATATTTAAATAAATAATTATTTTAAGAGATTTTCGCTTGGATATTTGAAATCAGGAAAAAATCTCTATAAATATCAATTGGTTTTAAGAGCTGGAAAATGGAATTGTCCATTCATTATCTTTTCAAAGTTAGTGATGAACCTCTTATTGGATTCCCGTAACTAGCCCAACCACGTACGCTTTCAAAATAATACCCGTCCATTAGAAGCCAGAATTCCATCCACGTATATAGTTCTAACAAACAAGCTTTGGGATTTCTGAAATGGCGTAATAATTCCTGTACTTCAGCTACAACGCTTTATACACAACTCTAAAAACAATGGGGCAATGTTCAGAACCCCGAGGAAAAGGACCTCTACTTATCCAGAGACATCATTCCTCTCAATGCGTAATATCGATATATTCACATAAGTACATGTCCCTTGAGTTTTCCCCAATGGTCACATCTTCCAAACATCGAGTTTTTCATCCATTTCTTGCCGGTAAAGTACAAAATAAAAGAAAAAAGTAATTCATAAAAAATCCTCAGTAGGGTGGTCCCGACCCCTAGGGCTAGTCATCAGCTCAAGAGGATGGATAAGAGAAAGCAAGGGACCCTTTCGATTGATACGTAATGAGCTGAGTTACTCTCGACCACTATCGGGGTCCCATTAGAGACTATGAGGGTTCCATTCGGAAATCATTGATTAAAAAATGTCTTTGAAATATATATATTTTTTTGTTATTCTTGAATTGTCTGATGGGTAAGAGGCCGGGGTATTGAAAATAAGTTTTTGAATGGCCTACGGACGGACATGGAATTTCCAATAAATGGAATTGTACTTGAAGCAATTTGGTGACAGTTTGTATCATTTGCCAACGCTTGATTGATCATGGTTTAGGAGAAACAGAGGAGAAGAGTTTGCGGATGCGGTTTGAAATGTAAGGGGAAAATCAGTTTTTTAAAAGAAAGAAACATACGTATTCAGTTTTTAAAGTTTTCGTATTATTGAATACAATAAGTTATAACCAATGGCCACTATATCGAGTGAAAATCTTGATGAATAAATGTTGCAAATAAATTCTGGAAACATTTTACATTTATTTGTTCTATAAATGCAGAGTTCCTAGGAAATTTCTTAAGGGCCCAATAACTTTATAAGGAAATGTTCAATAGTGCACACATTAGATTTATATATAGTAAGGGGCTATGTGTAGTTGAATAATTACAAAACCCTAAAAGATTATTTAAAAAATTAGGATAGCAAAATTGACGGAAAAGTCATTTACAAATGTGTTTTAATTGGCTTTACAATAATTTTTTATTTACAGTACTTGTCTCTTAAATGAAAATATTTCGTATATTGAAACATAACGATCCGCATTACCTTCCATTAAACACGAGCAATTTAAAACATCTCGAAATTACTCACGTTTAATGGAAGGTAATGTCGATCATTATGTTATTGTCTGTAAATATACGAAGGATTTAATATGCCAAAGTGGCAAGTACTGTAAATAAGCCTAAATGGTTTGCTCGGATTCTTGAAAAGATCAATTCTTTCCCCAGGATTCGTGACTGTACTATCATAGCTGGTCGAATATCTGATGGCTTACTTTATTCATATAGTAATTGTGTTTTAATTTTGCAAATTTTTGTTCCTACGGTGATTTAAGATGTTTGTGACTGTCATAGGGAGTTCTTTTTATTTCCTTGTTTCTCCTGTATGAGAGAGATGTGTCTAGGAACCATCTGGATGTACTTGTACCTGTTTCTCTCTCTCTCTCTCCCTCTCTCTCTCCCTCGCTCTCTCTCTAGCTCTCTCTCTCTAGCTCTCTCTCTCTATCTATCTAGCTCTCTCTCTCTCTCTCTCTCTCTGTGCGTGTGTTGTTGTTGTTGAAACCCAGACCGTCCGACCTACCAGAAAGGTCTCTGTGCGTGTGTGTATATGTGTGTTCTGCAATTGTTCTGCTACTATATTAGTTCTACTATTACTTTCCTTATATACATAATGTATAAGGAAAGTATTGTGACGGGGTCGAAAATTCGAATTCGAGTTTTCGACGGGAGAGCACGCTTCAAGCATCGCTGATCATGAATCAAACATTTTTGAAGTGATGTCTGTGTGTGTGTGTGTGTGTCAGTGGGTCTATGGAGACGATAACTGACGAACGAATGGACCGATTTGAACCAAATTTGGTACAAAAATCACAATTCGTAAACACTGGAAGCCTATTGTTTTTATACGCAATCGAATGTTCAGAACCCCCTAAATTTTCGAATGAAATTTTGAAAAAATCGTCAAAAAATCAAAACCACTAATAAAGTTACGCAAATAAACATTTCTTATGTAATTTTTCATTAGAAAACTATTGACATAAATTTTAGAACGCTAACACGAGCCGTTTTTGAGATATTGTACATTTTTAAAAAAAATATCAAAAAGTCATATAAAATAAAAAAAAATTTCCTATTCATAAACATGCTCACTTTTCATATGTAATACCATGCGATAAATATGGTGACATCATTCTCGTGGATGTAGCTCGTTCCATTCATGAAAAAAGATACTCTGAGTAACACTTTTGTATTTGGACGCCAATAGTCATTTATCGGCTGTAAGAATAACTTATTTCTTAGTGCATAACGCTTGGAGAGATTTTGGCGACGAATTTAGCGGAATGTCGCCAACTTGGCGACTTTTTGAAATGTTGTCAAATTGACGAAAATCTCGCCAAATGGATAAAAATGACGCTAAATCAATGAAAATGACGACTAATTGTCGAAAATTCAATGTCTTGGAACGAATATTCGTATCTACTATAAGAAAAACTTATTTTTTACTGTAAAAGTAGTAAATTCATTACATTATATAAGGAAAGTCATGTGTTGCCCACATCAGATTTTTTTTGTTATGTTGTTATTTATGCTGCTTTATTGTTGTTATTTCTGTGTTTTTTTCGGCCTGCCGTTGTAACTTTTTTACACCCTTTGGATGGGGGCCAACGGCCGTACCGTGCTGAAAACACCGGTTCTCGTTAGATCACCGAAGTGAAGCAGCATCGGGCGCGGTTAGTACTTGGTGGGTGACCACCTCGGAACGCCGCGTGCTGTTGGCCATCTCGGGTGCGGTATCCCCGTGGTTTGCGCGCTAGATTTGCACGCTGCCACAAATGCCGCCGTGTTCATGCGGAGTACGATCACGTTAAACATGTGGGTCCGTAAGTCCTTCCGAGAGGTTGGTGGTAGGGGAAGGAGGGTACGGTCCCTGTATATGCCTCCCCCACTGGGTTCCGGTCTAAATTGGGTGGCACTTCCCGGCCGTCCATACAGTTACCTTACACCTTTCTGGTAGGTCGGACGGTCTGGGTCTCAACAACAACACCCTTTGGATGGGGGCCAACGGCCGTACCGTGCTGAAAACACCGGTTCTCGTTAGATCACCGAAGTCAAGCAGCATCGGGCGCGGATAGTACTTGGTGGGTGACCACCTCGGAACACCGCGTGCTGTTGGCCATCTCGGGTGCGGTATCCCCGTGGTTTGCGCGCTAGATTTGCACGCTACCACAAATGCCGCCGTGTTCATGCGGAGTACGATCACGTTAAACATGTGGGTCCGTAAGTCCTTCCGAGAGGTTGGTGGTAGGGGAAGGAGGGTACGGTCCCTGTGGATGCCTCCCCCACTGGGTTCCGGTCTAAATTGGGTGGCACTTCCCGGCCGTCCATACAGTTACCTTACACCTTTCTGGTAGGTCGGACGGTCTGGGTCTCAACAACAACAACAACACCCTTTGGATGTTCCCGGCTGTCCAAACAGTTACCTTACACCTTTCTGGTAGGTCGGACGGTCTGGGTCTCAACAACAACAACACCCTTTGGGTGAGTTGGACGGCCTGGGTAATAATAATAAAAAAGTACAAATGTATCCTGTTTTATCTAATTATTCGGAATCGGCAATGAAACTGTTACAGAAAGCATTATTTATTTGAAGCAAAAAAAGCTATTGGTGAATGGGTGTTATACTCAGAAATGATACAATAAACAAAATTCACATAAACAGAAACCTAGAGTAGAACCTGTTAAAATTTTCTTCCGTCAGATACAATGCATATTTGAATTCCACAAAGGATATTACTGCGTACTTTGATAAGCATTGAAGGTGTCAGCGTGTTAAAAGCCCTGATGATGCAGCTTTTGGACACGCATTTATTCACTTCCACATATGCTTTTTATCCGATTCCTACTCAGTAGGTGATGCAAAACAAATATGACATTAGCGTGTCTCGTTTATTTTGCTTTGTTGCTAAGATTACCATCCTTACATTAAATACTCTCCACTAAGGGTCAGCAATAATTTTTATTCGATCGGGCATGGTTACTTTATTATAGACAGACCTAACGTGCACTCTTATGGATTTGTCCTTTATCGGGTGTCTTACTAAAAAAATTTTAGCCTAATTTTGAAAAAAAAATATACATACATGCAGATTATTTTTTGTGATTTGATTCCTCTTAAAATCCCGACTTTTTTCCAATTTAAACTTCTACGCTAATGCTATCCTAACGATTTAATTCTGTCCTTTCTTATAAATAATATTTGAGATTTTACTGTACAACTGTTGCCATTTAACACCTAACTTTCAAATATGGTCATCTTCAAATGTATCTAACGCATACTCCCACACGAGAAAGAGCTCCAAAACCGATTAACACATTTTAATATCTTGGGAAAACAATAGTACAGATTATACCGCTATAAATAGCAACCCAAAAAGTTTCTGTCATTGCAGATTGGAAAGACTGAAATGGACTTAAATTCAGAAAATATGATCATTTACCATATTTAGGTTGCAGTAGCTCTAGAAGGGTTAAAAATTAGAAACTAATATTTTTTTCAAAACAACCAATAAGAAAATGTCTTTTAGCTCAGCAACAAAATGATTCCAGTTTTTAAACCCCTTTCTAATGGTTTTTGGGCTAAAATAGTATAAATGTCAAGAAATTCATATTTTGAAGTCAAATATCCTAAGAGAGTGAATTTGTATCAATCATCATCCAAGCTCTATCTGTTGCCAATCCTGGAAAGTAAATATTTTAAGGAAAGTGTTTGAACCGAAAGTGAAAATCTTAAGTACACCCCCCCTCTCCACACATACATACTGCCTTTTTCAGAATTTAACGCTGAATTAACTATCAGTGATCATTTAACCTATATAGACAATCTTAAGAAATAGGTACAAGGGAAATTTTAAACTGATAGAGTAAAAAAACGATAAAAAGAAATCAGTAGTCAAACCCCATGCTCCTCTGGAATTTCATGCTAAATCCATATCTCTCATTATCTAAGCCATAATGAAAATGAAAATTTTTTAATCGAAAGTGACATGTCCAGAACAGGTCCACCTCTTGTGACTCATTTTATCTCTTCCAGAATTCATTATCTAAGCTTTATCTATAACTCGTCCTGAGAAATAAATGTTTCAAAGAAAATTTTAAACCGGAAGTAGAAAGGAAACTGGGCGAAAAAATTCTTAGTGAACCACCATACATCCTCCAACATTTTATCTTGAATCCATATCAGTTATCATAAGCTCTTTCTATAACTAATCCTGAGAAATAAATGTTTTAGTTAAAATAAAAAAAGTTAAAGCGGAAATGGAAAAATACACAGAAGTGTAAATCCTTGGTGAACTCGTCTCCCTTCATTCTCTCCGGGAATTTCATGTTAAATCTAAATCAGTCATCATCTGAGATCTATCTTTACCAGATCGTGAGAAATCGATTTTATAAGGAAAACATTTTCGTAAAAACAATAGCATGGCAAACTATTTGCACCAATAACGTTGCTTTAATATGTTTCGATTTTTACTACTACTTCTTACCCTTCAAATATATATAATTTATTTTAAAGAAATGCAATCAAAACTTGCTTGAGAAACTGAAAAAGATAAGAATTTTCTTCATATTTGAAAGTTTCATTGTTATCAAAGAATATTATAAACATATCATTTTTGTCCATCTATCTTTTTTTCTCTCAAATAAATATCCTTGATTTTATTATCCCTAGAGTTCTCAGTATTCAGCTCACTAATCGTTAAACAAAAATCCCTCATTAATTCCTCCTGGTGCAGATTTTCCCCATGCCAAAATTCTCTGATTATAAATATCTTTTCTTGTTTAGTTGTTAATAGAGTAATATCCCTGCGTTTCTCTCCTCCCCTTTTAATATGCGATATCATTTCCAGAACAAGGGTCCGTATACTAAGTGCGAAATCTTAAATTAAGACTGTGACTGAATGGATTGACTCAGTGGTGCCCAGCATTTGGGTCTTCGAGATTCACTTTTGATAAGCTTTCAAGCTAAATATCGACGTTTAGCTGTAGCTAACATAAGATATCATTAGGGCGTATTTATGGGGTTGGGAGTCTCAACCTCCCCCTTCAAACTCAACATTTTTCAGAAAACTCAATAAATTTTTAAATTTTCGTCTTTATTTATTTTAGCCGCAATATCTCCGTAACCCCTACTAAATGCCTATTCAAAATACGATAATAATATCTCATAATTTAAAGAGAGAGAGAGAGAGAGAACCCAATAAATGTTTAAATTTTCGTCTGTATTTATTTTAGACGAAATATCTCCGTAACCCCTACTAAATGCCTATTCAAAATACAATAATAATATCTCATAATTTAGAGAGAGAGAGAGAGAGAGAATCTCATAATTTAGAGAGAGAGAGAGAACCCATTAAATTTTTAAATTTTCGTCTTTATTTATTTTAGACGAAATATCTCCGTAACCCCTACTAAATGCCTATTCAAAATAAGATAATAATATCTCATAATTTAGAGAGAGAGAGAGAGAGAGAGAGAGAGAGAGAATCTCATAATTTAGAGAGAGATAGAGAATCTCATAATTTAGAGAGAGAAAGAGAGAGAGAGATAGAGAATCTCATAATTTAGAGAGAGAAAGAGAGAGAGAGAGAGAGAGACGTTTCTCTAACTTTCAATGTTGCACTCATATTGAGTGCGGAATTTTACAGAACATTTAAAATTCTGTATTAAACATACACCACTTTTTTATGAAAGAAAATATATTTATTTATTTTGATACGGTTTTGAATAAACTATTCAATTTCCATAAACCATATTTCCATCCATTTTGTGAGCTACGACACTTAAAATGTAAAAGTTAATCCAAATATAAATGTATTTATCCTCACTCGGTTCAATAATGATAGTTTTTAGTTGTCAACTTGGCAAACCGTGCAATTCACTGGCAGATCGCGATTAACGGGCTGAACTGGATTAACTGAAGAATTCTGGGATAATGGCATAAATAATTGTCGGATTTACGTCAAATGTAGAAAGATAATTCTATTTGTACTGAAATAGATAGGACGTAATGTGGTCTACGGAAAATAGTTGATTTGATTCTCCAATAAGGAAAGTATTGTTTAAGATGATGTCCAAGAGACTAAATCCTGAAATCAGGTAATTTATTTCACGAAACTAGTTCTTTTTTTTTTCTATTGGTCACTCCAAATCTTTTAATTCGTGTAGATTATAAAAAAATGTTCTGTTGTTCCATTCTGTTCAGTACCTTATTGGTTTTTTCGTTTAGTAATTTTTTGTATTGGCAACGCCTATCTTCCTAGGTTACGTGAGCAATTCGACGTTGGCAGAATTTGTCCTGCCTTTAGCACAGTGGCTGCTATGAATTTCTCAGTCGTTCCTGCCTTGAACAGGATTATTCGAATAACGCATTAATAAACTGAAGGAATAGCAGTAAATCGCAGAAGCAATAGAGGACGGCAAGACTCTAGAAAGAGTTAAGGGGAGAAAGTTTTCGACGGTGAAAATCCCAGTTTTTTTTTACTATTACTTTGTTTCTGAATCAATGAACAGGTTTTACATATTTTTAAATGGAAATTTTTATACTTCGACATTTACATATTCTTAATAAGAAAATATTGTTACTCTTACTTTATTAGCTAATTTAAAAAATATGATTTTGAAGATAAATCATAGTTTAAAAATAAATAATAGTGGTCATTGTGCGCAAGATTGTTGGTGGCAATCATATTTACCATCTATGTTTTAACTCAGAAGATATTTGAAGCATCTATTTCTGAAATCCTACTATATATAGAGCTTAGATGAGGACTGATATGGATCAATGTCCCTTTTAGAAAGATGTTGATGGTTCACTAAAGATGTTCATTATTTTATTTTCCATTTCTGGGTCAACAGAAATGGACATGCCCTAGGACAAAGAATTGTCTTAATACAGCGTATATAATAACTGATATGGATTCAGAATCAAAATTTGAGGAATATAAGGCTGTTTACGAGGAATTTTCTCTTCCGGTTTCTTTAAATATAATGTTTAAATTATAAAAATAACTCAGGTAATACTAATATCCCTTTCAATGCAACCACATCGAAATAATTTTTGACTTCAAAATATATGATGCAAACGAAGATCTAGACTATTTTACCATGATAAATTGAAAAATTGTTTCGCTTTCATAGTTTCAATTTCAGAACCAATCCATACAAGATTTCCACCAATC
The DNA here is from genome assembly GCA_951213105.1 of Amaurobius ferox. NCBI lineage: Eukaryota > Metazoa > Arthropoda > Arachnida > Araneae > Amaurobiidae > Amaurobius > Amaurobius ferox. Next base: position 30,142,046 of record OX578136.1, read on the forward strand.
AACTTTGATAAATATTTCTGCCGATATCACGTTTTATTCGTTAATCATCTTACTGATATTGAGGATGTGGATTTAATATAGTAAATAATTTTGGGTCCGGAAATTTTGAAATTTATGGTATATAAGGTAGGATATCCCAAAACTATATATAAAGAAATGAAATTTTATCAGGTTTCTCCTACAAAATTTCTTCTAGAAAATTTGCATGGAACTTATAAAGTTGAGCAAAATTAGACAAGAGGATTTTAAAATTTTCATACGTAGTTGCGATGTTCATGCGGTACTGCTGATTATCAAAAGTGAGGAACTTCTCGTATCAAATATAAAAAAAAAATAATAAGAAAAGTTTATTTTGTAGATTAAAGTAGCTCAAAAAATGGTGAAAGATAATTCAGAGTGAGGATAATTTCCTACTTCACATTAATTGGGATTTTATAGAGACATCAAGTTGACTACTGCCCTAAGGAATAATGGTGGTTACATAATTTATATATAAATAAAATTGAAAATATGTCTGTTTGTTTGCCTCATCGACATGGGAAACCATCTATGTTTTGAGTTTCTAGGACAAAGAGTTGTCGAGATATTAATTAAAAATCACTCAATTAAACCTTCCATACATTAAGCAGATGAAATTTTTTCCGCAAATTTTGTAAAGACAATTATATTATTATGCTTAGCAATGCATTTAAATCAAATGCATTTATACAACAGACGATTTTTATTCTGATTTTTTTTTCTGATTTAAGTGATACAGAAATTGATGTAAAAATAAATTTAATAAATGACCGGTATTTTGCATTTTCGACAGATTTACTTCAATTACGGCCGTCGAGTTTAAAGATTACGGAAATTATTGATATTTTCAATTTCTTAATTTACTTGTATTATTTTGGCAAATACTTTTCAAACTCATGTTTTGTGTGTTGCTAATTAACTTATATATTATGTATAGCCAATTGTTGAAACGAGATGAACATAGTACGGGTATACATTCTGATGCGATTTTAGCGTGTTCATTTTGACATATATTGATCCAATTTCATACGTAGTTTTTTGTAAATTTGTTTACAAATAGCACTAGGACATTTTATTCTTCAGATTTTTCCTTGTAGATAATTTTGTATTGCGAAAAAATATTTTTTTATAGTACTTCTTTTTAAGAGCATTAAATTAAATATTTTAATTGAATGCTTTTAATAACAATGTGATTTAGAATACTACCGAAATCTGCACATAATTATGAATTAAGTTTCTTTATATTATATATTCTGTGCAAAGAACGGGTATAGTGTTAGTATACGCTATATAATTATTTCTAGGATAACCGAAGTTATCATTAGAATTTTTTCATGATATATTTTCTAAAAGGAATTTTTGGGATGTGAAATTCAATACTGTCACAAAATTGAATCTTTTCGACACCTTACTGCAGGCAAGTGTTATGCAAGTTATAATCTTTTCAAACTACCGTGCAACCCAAAATTTAATTTCAGATTCAAAGAGAATATAAAACTAAGAAATGCATTCTACGAAATTTATTACTAAATATGAAGGGGTAACCTTAATGGCAAAGAATTATATCTTGCTAACAAGTAGTAGGTGCGAATTGCGGCGTAAAGAAAGATCCTAAATTTTCTATGCGCAGTGTGGCGAATGATGAGATACTGACTGCTTATGGTCGTTGTAGGGCGGTTTCTATTTTTTTATCTCTATCTACTTTGTAATTAAAAAGTGTTTCTTAACGACAAATGTCATAGCTTTGACAACATTCCAGAAACCACGCTTAGCAGTCTCGTACTCCACACTCTCGCACACAGCACTCTCTGGCAAGTAATTTTAGAATAAAAACAAAATTACTATTGTTGCTGTTTACATATGTCCTACTTATTGAAGCTTTTTTCCACTATGAAACTTTTTTGTTTCTTAGGATGAAGATCGATAGGGTAGAGATCTATGCAGATATTACCCCCTTGCCAGGCAAATGTGACGCCGGCGTAAAACATTATTTTCAATAAAATTTGTATTCGTCAATAGTAAAAGCGCTTTGCGAAGTGTCGAAAACCCAGACCACCCGACTCACCCTAGGGCATGAGCAGCAATTTGAGTGGCCGGGAACAGCTTTTCAAAGTGTATTACATCTCAAGAAACGTATTTTGAAGGGAACTAAAGTGAAACTGTGATGAGTTTGCTCTAATTACTAATTTTTGCAATTCCAGGAAGTTTTGAGTATCTGCTTTTAAACCAAACTTAGAACTTAGTGAGAATCAAAACAGTAGATCAAAATCACAAAGTAGATCAAAATCACAAAGTAGATCAAAATCAGTTGCTCTAATAATTTGAGGCAATCATTCTCCTTCATAAATAGGGAATATGTGCCTGGAATGCACAGATTCTATTGACATACTTTTGTTTTCATGATTTTCACACATCATCTATGTCTTCCCGGCCGTCCAAACAGTTACCATACACCTTTCTGGTAGGTAGGACGGTCTGGGTCTCAACAACAACTCATCGTCTATGTCAAAATCATATTGTTTCATGCAATCACCGTTATGGACATTGCATAGGCGGCATGAGTAGATTAATGAGGTTTTGGTGGTAATATTTACCATTAACAACAGAAAAGTTAAAAGGTTTCGGTCCTTCCCAATTACTATCGAAACCAAAATTTTATTTGGAACTTCACGATTATCAGACAGAATAGAAAACAAAGGACAGCTATCCGTAATGTATGCTAATAATGGTTTTGGTATTAACCAATAGAAGATTAAATGTTAGGACATTTATGATGAACATATTTCAAAGTGTTAAATGGCAACAGTTGCATATAAAAAACGCATATTTTAATTTTTTGTAAATATCATGTTATGTTTTCTGTCAGCAAACGCAAATGTTTTATAAGTAAAAATCTCTTAAGAGGCGAAATCATCAGTATTATATCCACAATAGGCTTTTCGCTACTCCAATTTGTAAAGTCTACTTATGATCGAAATCTGATCATCACATTAATAGGTGCCATGATCAAACTCCGAGCAAGGCTGTTGATAATGCATTTATAAGTTGTTCAAAATCCACTATAAACAAATGGCACGGGTTAAAATAGGCGGTTGAATTCAAGGATGAAATGTTAAACAAAAACATGGCTCAAAGTCTTAGCTTAATAGTGAACCAAACTAAAGAAGCTCAACCGACACCTGGCATAGTCTAAAGAAGGTTGAAATGATGAGCTGAGGCCTCAGATTATTACTTGCCCCTAGTAAGTGGGGCATCTATAAGAATGTTTTTGGTATCAACCAACAAAAGTTTAAATGTTAGAATACTTAAGTTGAACATATTTGAAAGTTAAATATTAAATGACAACAGTTGTACAGTAAAATCTAAAATTTTAATATTAAGCTAAGCCCCCAGTTCATTAATTTTCCTTAGTAAATAAGGACATCGTTCATCATTTTTCTAGCTTTTATTCAAAAGCCTATCTCTGCAAAATTTCCACCAATCATCTTTGATAAATATTTATGTCGATATCATTTTCTCTCAGTTAATTATCGGTGAGGAGCTTAATAGATTGAACACATTAGAGAAAACATTTATATTATTATTGTGGAGGGGTAATGCAACAGACTTTACTTTCATAACCTTGAAAACAAAATTGCACTTGATGATTATTAACTGACAGTATATAAAATTTAGGACATTTTATGAGGAAGCAATCTAAGAATTTTTATTAAACTTTAAATAACATTGCTCTTGATGATTATTAACTGACAGTATATAAAATTTAGGACATTTTATCAGGAAGCAATCTAAGAATTTTTATTAAACTTTAAATAACATAATATTCAAAATCAAGATTCGAGACTAAAACAGAGTTCTACTCAAATGTTAACATACATCAGATTTTAAATCCGAGATGAGGAACTTACTTCTAATTCAAACTTCAAGTTTTAAACAAAAAAAAATAATTCAAAGATGACTTTAAATCGAAACATCATTCAAGGTAACTTATAATAATATATTTTAGTGCCTGGTCCAATTATTCTCCGTGATAAATAAGGGATTTCACCTTTAAGTCCATAGCTTCTGTTCAAATGATTATCTCTACAAGATTTTCACCAATCATCTTTGATAAATATTTATGCCGATATCATATTCACTTCGTTAATCATCGTTGTGGACAACGCATAGGCTTAAATAGATTGAAGAGTTTGGGGCTGAAGTTTTGCCATTAATAGTATGTAGATAGGGTTACCACCTGTTCTGTTTTCACCCGAACATTTCGATTATTACGAAATTTGTTCGGCGTTCGATACCGAATCTGAACCGAACGTGAATTTTTTGGTAATCCAAATACGTAATATGTGTATCATATTTGTTTTTAAATGTTTACTAAATGCTTCAAATTATTTATTTATTTATTTAAATTAGAATATACAGGAACTAGTAACATAACCCAAATAAAATTAACCCTCAAGTAAGAGTTACAGTAAATAAAAAATCATATAAAGCAGACAAAAGTATCAGAATTGATCAAAGAACGTCTCCAGTCAAGATATATATATCTTTTAAAAATTTATATCAGACAAAATGTATAGGTATCAAGGTCACAACAATAATTACAAAATTTGTTGACAGCAAAATTGCTAGTAATACTTTATCGGCATTTTATCACTAAATATCTTAGATATGAATCTTAAATTAATGATGGGAACATAAGAATCATATTCAGGATCTAAAGATAATCTAAGATTATTTAAAAGTTTGTAAAAAATACCATTAATGATAGTTTCCAACGATTAGATTATCAATGCATTCACTTCCATATTGTTGATTTTTGAAAGAAAAATTTTGAGAAGAATATTTGGAGCGGTCAGGGAAAATGGAGTGTGGAGAATAAGATATAATCAAGAATTACAATGTAAATTTATAGAACTAAACTTAGTAAAAGTGATTAAAGTGGCTCAACTAAGATGGCTCGGCCATATATATAGATATGGAGAGAATAACTTAGTCAAGAAAATAACTCTCCAGGGGTTAGAGGGAAAGAGAAGGAGAGGAAGGTAGTGTACAAGGTGGCTGGACAATACGGAGAAATAGCTGAGGAACGTTGGCGTCAATAGATGGAGGACAGTGGCATCGCATAGGTCGAGATGGTGGAAACTGAATGAGACAGCCTTGGCTGGCAATCGGCTGTATCGCTTAATGCTTAAGAAGAAGAAGAAGAAGAAGAAGATTATCAATGGAACACAAGTTTCACCCCCACCGTACTAGAAATATCACACTCGCAATACATTTCCATTTTTTTGATCGCTTCTTATAGATTGTTTTTTATGAATTTTGACTTATCAGCTTCGAGGGGCCAGAACGAAATTTTAAACGAATCTTAGCCGGTTATGTGGAAAGACTGAAATCGTCAGTTCCCATAGAATCTCGTAAAAATTGTGTCGTATAGCAAGTTTCTTGCTGCCATTGCAGATATCGGTTATTCCATTATGACGATTACATAATAAGCGCGAAACCAGCTTATTGTTAGTGGTATCTGAAATGGGAGTTCATAGTCACAATAGCCATAAATAGGAAAAGTAAATTTAGATTGAACACATTCAATAATCGTATAATGAATAACATGGTCCCAAATAGCAAAAGCATATTCTAATTTTGGTCTCTTCAAGTAATTAAATAAAATAATTTTAGTCTTGGAAATAAGACCTTAAGAGATCCTCATAAGAAACTCCAGATTTATAAATAATGAATACACAGAATATGATCATCAATATGGTCTTTAAAGTAGCTTCGAGATACAGAACATTTTTTTTATAATGTTTCCACAAAAAATACAGAAAATTAAAAAATAGCATTATATATATATACATATAATATATATATATATATATATATATATATATATATATATATATATATATATATATATATATATATTTATATATATATATATATATATATTATATATATACATATAATATATATATATATATATATATTTATATATATATATATATATTATATATATATACATATAATATATATATATATATATATATATATATATATATATATATATATTTATATATATATATATATATATATATTTATATATATATATATATATATATTATATATATACATATAATATATATATATATATATTTATATATATATATATATATTATATATATATACATATAATATATATATATATATATATATATATATATATATATATATATATATATATATATATATATACATATATATATATATATATATATATATATATATATATATATATTTATATATATATATATATATATATATATATATATATTTATATATATATATATATATATATATATATATTTATATATATATATATATATATATATATATATATATATTTATATATATATATATATATATATATATATATATATATATATATATATATATATATATATATATATAGTCATACAATTTCAGTTTCGTTATGACAGCCAAAAATTTATTTTAGATATCTACCATTTTTGGAGGAAAAAAAATCTTCTTTACTCAAGACAAGATGTCAGAGTATCCATCCCCGCCAAAGTAAGAGTTTTGTCGTTATATAGTTACAAATGGGATCTACGAATTAGTGCTGGTCCATATGGAAATAATAAAACAAACAAAGAAAACGTTACCTTTCTATACCAAACCATATATATCTTCCAAGATGGTGTAATTGCTAAAAACGCCAGGTAAATACTTGCGTATTGAAACAAGAAAGTAACCTTGCACTGCTAAGATGGCGCGTTCTGTAGATGATTTAAAATAAATTTAAAGATGACTAAAATAAATATGAAACGCAAATTAATATTTTAAATAAAATATAAAATCAAAACAATGGATGGATGCAGGGGTATTACAGTTAATGCTGCACAATACCGATATGGATACACTACAGACAAGAAATGAAAATAACATATACGCGCGAGTACGCCCACTAGCCTATGTGCATGATATAGCTCTAAATGTATTTTAAATATGTTCGGGAGGTTTCCAGACGGATTTCTCAAGAGAATCTCTATTTTGGAAATTTTGAGAAAATAATATTTCTCTGTGGTTTTGTATGAGAAAATAAAAATGGAATTTGTCTGTTTGTAGGAAAGGATCTGTACTGGCCGCATCACATTCTTAATTCATTGCGGACACTTAATTTAATTCCTTCCAAGTATGTAACAGTTCTGTACTGCATAAAAATATTACACGAAAAGGTGATAAAAAATGCCTCAATATCTGAAATGCCCAACTAAATTTCCCCAAGTGAAAACCTATAAAGTGGGACAATATTTAAAACAAAATACGCCCGTAAAGTTCTCAACGAATTGAAAACAAGGTCTAAAAACCGCCAAGGGTCAAACAGAGAGAACGTTAAGTGCTACTAAACTGCAACTGTAACTGTCCCACAAATTTCTCCGGTCATTATCTGACCAATTAGATGCACCAGATAAGTCTCTTGGCATCTTCATTTCTCCGGGCCAATTAAGTCGAAGACCAACCACATCAAGTATCTCTTGCTCTCTTTCTTTCTCTCTCTCTATTATCCCTACACTTAGGGAAATTTCCCCGAGTTATTCCCTACGCTGCGCCGTTGTAATTTGTTTTTGAAGCGCGACTGTAATGAAAAGAAGTTTGGAAATGGAGAAGCCAGAGCATCCGATGAGAACTCTGGATATGAACAAGGGGAAAAAATGCCAGAAAAGAGGAGAAAAACGGAGAAAAAGTAGTTCGGAGTGAGTCTTAATAGATTTAAGCGACGATAAGCGAATTCAAATTAACAGGGCTTTCTTTTTACAACGCGTTTTGCCGTCTTGCGCTAACGATAGCACATTGTTGTTACAGGGACTGTATCCAAATTTAAAACACTTTGCTAAAGGTTTAGATTGACACTACTCAGGTAAACAAATATAGTGAAACTTGAGTTAAATTAAATGTTTTGTATGGTAAAGAAGTTAGCAGTTCAAAAATAGAAGACAATTGACAACAACTTTGCAAAAGTGTTACTATAACAGATTACGTTATTAGAAAAATTGTGTTTTAACGAATGCCTGTGCATTTCGTAAGGTACTTCATGAGAATTACTTACATGGATGGTATCATGTAGTTGGCTTAATGATTGGACACAAATAAAGGAAAATAAATTGAAGTATATTACCTATCAATAAATATTGTCGGTACGACACAAAAATAACGTTACATTGTTTTTGTAAAGGAAATATTCTGTCATAAAAAATGCTCCACCTCTGTCTGTTCAACACACGTACATCTAGCTTCTAAATCTGAAAGCAGGAAACATTCCAAACTTTGAAAAAATGACACAATTTAAAAAAGAAATCGTATTGATGAACAAGTTTCGACTTCGTTAGAAGTCTTCAGAACCAAATAGTGTTTAATCAGAGTACTACGTAGCTGGTTTCATAACTCGGCAAGAGGGGAAAACGTCTCAATAAAGTTATTTGCTGACTGAAGACATGACCAGCGGCAAAGGGGGGCTTATGTCCTCCGTTGAGGAAACCTATCCCCCTATCGGGGCATTTTTGATATTCATGAAATTTTATAATGCATGTTAATTTCATTTTTCTCAATTTTCTATTTTAATTTATTTTTCACTTTGTATATTTGATTTCATCGCATTGGAAGATTTTCTAACTTCTATAAAAAATTCCTTGTCGTGTTGAAAACTTTTCGTTGTCGGATTAAATAATTTTCCTTTGGGGAAATATTACTAATTTCTATACAAAATACCCATCATATTAAAAATTCTTTCGTTGTAGGATTAAAAAAATTCCTCAGAGAAATATCAGTAATTTCATTTCAATAAAAATTTTTTGTCATACCGAATAATATTTCGTTGACGGATTAAAACAAATTTCGTCGGGGTAATATCCCTAACTTTTATATCTAAAAAATTTTCATGGTAAAAATGTTTCGTAGTTAGATATTTTAAAAATCTTTCGACATTTCTAGATTAAAAGCGAAAGATACTTATGACCAATTAGTTCCTATATATTCTTCCTACGCCGAATTCAAAGCCTGTAGAAAATTCAAGACCGAATTCAACTACACTCCGAATTCAAGTTCAGTCGAAATTCAAATTTTCACTTCCCTTGCTAAAAGAAAATATTATTTGCGCCTCGTGAACACATTTCGGCCACATTGAAAATCTATGCGTTTTCGAAGATATATGTGAGAAAATGTACTTTTACCATTCCATCCATCTGCCGGTCAGTTGGTCAATTACAAGATGCTGTTTACGAGATAAAATGATAAAAGCGTAGTATCTGCTTAGATATCTGAAACATATAGTGACTATTAAAACACTTTATTTCAATGGAATAATTCAGCTAATGAAGTGAAAAGCAAATATAGCAAAATTTCATACACAAGCAAGGATTTTGCAAGAACTCATATCTTTTGGAAGAAAAAATTGAAAAATGTATTTTTCAGTGATTAAATAAAAAATCTTTAAAAAAATTGGTTTGAATGGTTGGGCCTATAAAAATGAAGATAATTCAGAACATAGTTTTTTTTAATGCTAAATGAAAGATGTCTCAATTGGAATTGTTTCGAATGCAAACAAATTTCGAGGAAAAGCTATTTTCAATTAAAGAAAATAATGTTGCTCGTGAATTAGCAAGCTAGGATTTTGTAAGAACTCATATCGTTTGGAAGAAAGAATTGAAAAATGTTATATTCTATGACAAAATAATAAATATGTATGAAAAATAGTTCGAATGGTTGGGCCAATTAAAATCAAGATAGTTCAGAATAAATATAGTTATTTTTCAATGCTAAATGAAAGGTGTCTCAATAATAATTGTTTTGAATGCAAGCATGTTTCGTAAAATGTTATTTTCAATTAAAGAAAATAAAGCTGCTTGTGAATTCGGTTGGGTTAACTTTAAATTTCAACAAGATAAAAATATTTTTGATATGGGTTGCAAAAGACTGATAAACATAATAGTATGGTAAGAGGGATAGTTAACTTTAACATTATTGAAAAATTATGGTACTGTTAGCAACACTGTAAAAATGTTCTTGATATTTATTTACAAGAAAGGGGAAAATTTTTCTTCTAGGAAGCGACCTGGTCATGAGATTTCTCAAGCTTCTAACACACGGGACTGTATGCAAATTGCAAGGCACATCTGCAGCCAGTCAATTCATTTTTTGGTTTCAGATCCTTAGGAGCTGCGTTTGAATTACGCGCTCAGCTGAAGATCTCTACATACATGCACTTACTGGTTCTTAATGGTCAAAATGTCTCTTGTAATGCATGTATGAACAAGAAGGATCAATCATGAATAAAGCATTGATTATGTAACACTTTCTAACTGAAATGCAATTTTATTTAAACATCTCTAACATGCGATACATTTCGCGCTGTTATATTTTAAATTATCACAGCACTACAATAACTTATTACATTTGAAAACATTAAACATCATCGAAAAAGAAATTAACTTTATTCAAATGACATCATCGAAATATAAATTGTCTGGCTCTCTAAGTAAAATCAGTGAATATTTCATTCACATACTTTAATTCCAGACTCCTGAGTAAAATAATTTTGCGTGAGAAAAATACATCAATTCTTATACAACTCATCTTACAATCAGTTGTTTACATTCTTCATTCATTAAAATTAGGCTTCGTTGTAGAAATAATAATTACCGAGAAAAAATATGGATGTCCTATTTTATTTTGAAGTGGGTCACGTGATCTCGTCATATAATATAAGTGTAATTATTATTTTAAGTTTTATTTAAAAAACTACCGAACGTATTCTGCTGAATTTTTTTATATTTTTTATGGGATAATTTGAATATTTCCTAAAATTTTCGAAGCAATTTGTGAATTTTAATTTCGGTTAAAAATGTTTGAAAAATTAGGTCCCATAAAGTTTAATGTATTTCACTTTTTTTAACCCAGGTTCAGTCCAAAACTATTTGGGTGATATTATTCATTTACATTCCCGTATGTTCCACAGACCTTGTCAATAACATACTAACATTTCATTTCGGAAATGTCATTTTTACGGCAGTTATCGTGCGAACGGGCAGACAAACAGATATAAAGGATAAACAAAGTCATAAACACTTTCAACTATGTTGTAAAGAGTTAACAAGAAAGATCAATCATGCATAAAGCATTGATTATGAAACACTTTCCAACTTCAATGCAATTTTATTTAAACATCTCTAAAATGCGATACATTCCTCGGCAATATTTTTAAAATTATCACAATGCTACATTAATATATTATATTTGAAAACTTAAAACTTCATCCAAAAAAAATGAACTTCATTCAAATGACAGCATTGAAATATAAATTGCCCGGTTTAAACATCTCTAAAATGCGATACATTCCTCGATAATATTTTTAAAATTATCATAATACTAAAATAATTTATTATATTTGAAAACTTCATCGAAAACAAATGAACTTTTTCAAATGGCGTCATCGCAATATAAATCGGCTGGCTCGTTACAGTATTTCATTCACAAGCATTTTTCCATTTATTTCATTCATCTCAATACTATAATTAATTTTATTTAAAACTTAAAATCATGGGGGGAGGTACAAGTCATTTGAGTCTATGCTCAAAACTACATAAAAAAATCGTTTACTTATCAGTAAAATCAATGATTGTTTCATTCATATCAGCTATATTGAAGACTTCGTGGGCTAAATAATTTTGCGTTAAAAAAATGCAGCAATTTTTATACAACTCATTCTACATCTTTTGGTATTTACATCCTCCATAAGTGAAAAGTGGCTTCATTGTAGAAATAACCAAAGTTGGATGATAATTCAAACTCAACTATATTGTAATTGCGTTGTTTCAGGATGTAGATGCACAGAATTTAAGCAAAAATAAAGCAGTTTTAGGGCGGATACAACACTCAATATGAATTAAAAAGAACTTTAAAAATCACGATTTTGACACAAGATGGATGCCATATTTTATTTTGAAGTGGGTCACGCGATCTCTTCATATAATGGTCACGTGATCGCTTCATATAAAAGGTGTAATTATCATTTTAATTTTTTTTTTAAAAACTACTGAATATATTTTGCTGATTTTTTTAACACTTTACAACAATGTTGAAAAGTGTTTATAACTTTGTTCATGCCCATTCTGTCTGTCTGTCTGTCTGTCCGTTAACACGATAACTGCCGTAAAAAATGACTTAATCAAAATGAAATTTTAGTATGTAGTTGAGACGGTCTGTAGGACCTATGGGAATATAAATAAATAATATTACCCAATTAGTTTTGGATTGAACCCGGGTTGAAAAAATGAAATACATTGAACCCTATGGGACCTAATTTTTCAAACATTTTTTAAGCGGATTTAAAATTCACAAATTGCTTCGAAAATTTTAGGAAATATTCAAATTATCCCGAAAATGTATAAAAAAATTTTCAGCAAAATATATTCAGTAGTTTTTTAAATAAAAAATAAAATAATAATTACACTTATTAAAATTAAAATAATAATTAAAATAATAATTACACGTATTAAAATTAAAATAATAATTTAACGTATTTCCTATAAGTCGATTAAATGTTCCTAAACAACAGTCCAGCAGTTTAAAACTATTAATCAAAGCACATTTAATAGTTAACACCGGATAATTATCAATTTTACTGTAAATTTGTAAATTAAAAAAATATATTAAAAACTTTTCCAAAACTCAATTGCACGGTAACCAGAATTACGATTCAACATTTTCATTTTAAGTGTTATAAGAAGCGAAACTGAGACAGAAATTCAATAAAACACAATTCTCTTATGCTTTATCTATTGGGGTCGACTTTCATTTTGGGCAACTGATCTTGTGGAGAGTGATACAACTTGGCCTTTGACGTCACAGTAGCAACCATTTGTCGAAAGCCCGGACCATCCGACTCATCCAGCAACCATTTGTCGTATTTCCTCCACCTTATTCTTCCCTCTACTTAAAATAATCTAATCTAATTAGAGAGCTGCAGTAAGCATCGAATGAAGAGAGCTTTAATTTTGATTCTCTCTTCATCAAAATAAATGCATTTTCCCAACTATATTTTCTCATTTTACAGAAATTATAGGTGCACACATTTTACGATGCATTTAAATTTATAAATATCACCACCGAAACTCTGTAGTGACGGAGTTCAAAGAAACTGTTATCAAAAATAGATCAAAACTAAATAAAAAAGTTCAACATTATTATGAAAGCATAATAATTTTCAGATTTCAACCAAGCTATTAATAGTGGGGCTTTTTCTTTTGAAACTCTTAAATTTATCTCTAGCAATGCTCACAACGATGATTAACGAAGTGAATATAATACAGATATAAATATTTATCCAATACGGCTGGTGGGAATCTTGTACGGCCAAGTATTTGAATGAAAGCTACAGATATAAATATTCATCAAAGCTGGTTGGTGGAATCTTGTACGGCCAAATATTTTAATGAAAGCTGCAGATATAAATATTTATCAAAGATGGTTAGTGGGAATTTTGTACAGCCAAATATTTTAATGAAAACTATAGATATAAATATTTACCAAAGATGGTTGGTGGGAATCTTGTACGGCCAAGTATTTGAATGAAAGCTAACACGAAACCCAAATTCTCGATTTATCACTGATATTGCTCGAGAGACGTTTTCATTTTGTATTTTATGTAATACTATTTGATATACTCATCTGGAATGCTGATATAAAGATATTTCTGGAATTCTTTATAATTTTATGCGTAGTTAGGATTTACTAGCAAAGAAATTATTAGATTACTAGAAAATATACACGACGTTACTCGAGATTTAAAATGAACGGTTGTGAAGTAACTGTGTGCACCCACACAATAGTTTTTATTCTATATTTGTTATAAGAGATCGTATTGTTTAACCGTTATATGGTTTTCAAGAATTTGCTGTGAGTTCCGATGTACTAGTTATCGTTTTGCACTTTTTTAGTTTGCATTTTAAATTCCGAACAACGCCGAGTACATTTTCTATTAAATAATACAAATGAGGATGGAAAATCAACACAAATCAATTTTCGAAATACCCGCACTCAATTTTTCCATTCGCAACTAAGCCAATTGTATAGCGCAATTTTATAATGGCTATATAAAATTTTTACTGCCTGCTGAAATTCCCCTGTGCTCAGTATTTAAATAAATGAAGTAACATCTTGGGGCACTATATGGCGCCATCAGCAACCGTGCTATAGAACTTCCCGTTCGCAGCACAGATCTGCCGTGTTTTAGACTTAAGGTAACTAAAAAACTAATTAGAATTTTCAAAAAATATACCCGAGGCGTATCGCACCGGGTCCTGAAGAATCTGTGTATCAAGTTTCATGTCCGAACGGAGTTTAGATTTTACGCTACAGAAAACACAGACAGCCAGACAGAATGACATACACCTTTTTTTATCATTATAGATGACGTAGAATACTGCCCAAATTAAATGTAGAAAGCAGACGATCGTTCATTATATAATTAGTTTTTCTTCTTTAAATCAAACAAACAAGCTTAACCACGTTGTGTAAGTGAAATGGTTACAATACTGAACCTTGAGTTTTACCGCCACCTAGTGTGACGAAAAAATGTAAAACTAAGAAAAATTAAATGCAGAGAATATAAGCGTAAAATGCAGTGCAGAAAGATAAAATGAGCAAGAGAGAGAAAAGTTGTTAAAAGTAGTCATTTTATAACATAATGAAATATGGTGTCATCGATCATTATTAACCAAATTGATAATTTTTGTTGATATGAAGAAGTTTTAAAAATCCAAATGGATAATGGAAGAGCATTTTTAATAATAGAGGCAGGAGAAAATTTGAATCTATATGACTAGCTATCCAACAGTAATTAGCAAACAGAAATTTTATCAGCATTAAAAGTTGAAAATATCTGGTTCAAATAAAAACTAATTTAGACAACTCAGGATTTTACCAACATAATAAGATGAATTAAGTTTTGTACCAGCCTAGTAACCACATGTATCACTCACAGATAAATATTATTGACATACATCTCATAAATTGCAATTTGGCACATTTGTTGTCGACATCATAAAAAATTATTATGAATTCTTTAAATGAATCTATTAATTAACAGTATCCATAACCAAAGTCATTGAAGTCATCAATTATATGCACAACAAACTATGATGTAAAACTAATATTGACTTATGAAAGCAGAGTGATAAAACGCAGATCGATATTTTAATTTTGGAATACTTTATAGGCACTATATTGAATACTCTTTAAGTTGCAAATTTTATATTTAGCCTAATTTATTTTCAAGTTTACACGTATATATAAAATTATTGTTTGTTTAAAATTACTGAATGATATTTTTTATAATTAAATAATTTTAGTCGCTTGCGAGATATCACACACACACACACACACACACACACACACACACACACACACACACACACACACACAAACACAAACACACACACAATACCTGAAAAACGTTCAATTTCTTTTTCTTTGTTCAACACATACAATATCGTCAAAGTTATTAAGTCGCATTTAAATTTTCATCCCTGTCATAATATGCAGTATACAAAGTAAGTTAATATTATGAAATTGCCACAAATTAGGTTAAATAAAAAATAATATATCTTACATAAAAAAGAAGATATTTGTCTGTGTGTCTGTCTGTGTTGTCTGTAGCGAAAAATTGAATCATCGGACAACGGTGGAATGTGCTACAGAGATCCCCGAACGATGCCCTTCAGCGAGCTTTTTTAAAATTCGAATTATGTATTTAATTATTTTATGTAGAAACACGATTTAGAACGATTTTCACAAAAATCGGTTCCTTTGCGATCGAAATTATTATCACAGTATTTCCATCTTGACATTATAATAAAGATCGAAGAACGGGTTTTCTAACAATGTTAAATCCAGTATGACAATTCCTTTGTATTGGGTTGATCGGCAAGTTATCCAGGATTGAGGTAGATAACTTCAAATTAAAAAAACCGTATATAATTAATCATTAATATAGTCTCCGCCATTTTCTATAACATTTGCCCATCTCTCAGGCAACTTTTAAATTCCTGCTTTGAAGAATTATTTCGGTTTTGACTCAATCCTTTTGATGCAATCCTGGCTTTACTGTGGGAATAGGCTTCCCTTTTGGGCTCAACATTAGCATAAAGGATCCACTTTTCATCACTAGTCACAATTCGTTTTAAAAAAAGCTCTACTTCATTTTGTGTGAACAGTGAAGTGCAAAGTGATACTCGGTGCTGACGCTTTTGAGCTGAGATGATGTGGGACCCATAAACCAGCACAATAAGACTTGCCTATTCGTTTCAAATGTTTCATTATTGTTGATTGTGCCCAATGAAGCCTCTTAGCTATTTCTCTACAGGTGATACTTGGATCTGACTCGACCGTTATCCTCAGTTCATCATTAACATCTTGCCTTGGTCGCCTATATCTAGGCTCTTCCTCAAAATTGAAATTTCCCTCTCGGAACTTTATAAACCATCATTGGCATTGACATTCACTAACAGCATTTGGATATACTGAGCAAATCTTTCGAGTGGTTTCTGCAACATTTCCATGACGCCTAAAATCATAAAGCATGGTATGGCGGATATGTAGCTTGTCGTAAGATCCCATTTGTCTGCAAATAAAGAATGAATTATATGAAAAATGAAGTGGGTAAAGAAAAGGAATGAGCTTAAGATTATAGAAATTATAAAATTTGCGATTACAGAATCAATTTAACCTGTTCGCGACCAGCGTGTCAAATATGCCTCGGACAACTTTCTCGTTCCTCGGTCCGACGGTACAAGTTTACCTCGAACGCGAGACGGCTATAGGAGTCCATCGGTGCAAATCGCGAGACTAGAACGTTTTTACCAAAAATTTTAAATAACACTAAATGGCGCTAGAACCCCGTAATTTTTGCAAAGCTAGTTCCTTGTATCATTGACCTTCATATTTCAATTTCGTTTTCTGTTCTTTAGGATGCTGACTAAGTTGAGAATATAAACAAACGCCCGTGCAAACACTTGTAGTTGTCTGGCAATTTAAAAGGCACGTGGACTGGGATATTTAAAGAAAATATTTCTAACATGGTAGTTGTTTAGTGCTTATTTGAACTGATGGGTTATGTGTGGTATATTTAGCATGTTGAGGGGGAGGGTGGCGGGGATTTTGTGTCGCTGTTTTCAGGGAGAAAAATCATGGTAAAGATCTGGAAACTGGTCGACATTTTCTCTAGCTTACATGTTAATTCAAATGGGAAAAAATCTAGAAGAAGGTGTATAGTTTGTTTTAAATGTTCCCTGAAAGAAAAGAGCTAAAAGCAATCATTATATGAGTGCAAAATTTGCAACGTAGAACTCTATTGAACCCTGTTTTAAAATATTTCTTACGTTACAAAACATTCAATAGAGATGTGCGATTACATAAAAAAATTGCAGGATATATAACAATATGTTTATATTAATGTTGTATTTTATATTTAGAATAAGTGTTATTTTTAGATTTGCAGTAATATTTAGATTTTTGAGTTTAGAATTAAATTTTCATTTAATTGCTTTAGAACCGTATTTCTGCTATGTTTCATATTATATTTACATTTTATATTGCTAAACAATTACTCTTTCAATGGCTAAGTTATTGTTTATACGACAATCCAGTTGTAGACGTATTTCAAAGTAAAGTTGATTCAATATGGTATTTTTGCCGTGTTAGGCTTAGCTGCAAAAAGTGGCCGGGCCTGGAGTGGCAGACGATTCTTGTTGCGCACGGGCCCGGGTTAAACGTCGCTTTCTTAACTCTCCGGTCATGAACGGGTTACACTGTTATGCACTTAATTCTGGATGAGCTAAAATACTGCATTGCTTTCGGATCAACTCCATATGTATTTATTTCCTTTTAAATTCATCAAAATATACAAGTTTTAGGTAAACTGATTCTCATTTCGTAGCATACCAAAATGAAAAATAAGCACAATTCAATTGCTTGACTAAACTTTGAGTGTTGAGACCCAGACCATCCGACCTACCAGAAACTTTGAGTGTATATTTGCGCACTCTAATACAAAAAAATTTAATTATTTATTTTCTGGCTTTTATTAATTTTCAAACAAACTCATAAAAATTGAGACTTTTGATTCTGCTGTCGAGGGCTTCTTCCTCCGAATGACCGTTGACATCATAAACTAGACGTTTCTGCGCCAAGCGTCAAATTGTTACTCGGGATTAAACATACATTGAAATAACATTGGAATATGTGGAATGCTTTTGATTCAAAACATGCAAAGAAATTGTGCAAAACATGCATTAGAAATTGTGTGGCGTGATCTGTATTATTTTCGTAGAGTGCGCCTATATGAGGACCGGGCAATGCCGGATAATTCATTCTGGTATTTTTTATGTTTCAATTATATGCAATGAGAAAAAATTGTTGTTTTTGACTAATATTACAGAATCATTTACGCTTGTTTTAATAGCATTACAGAAAAAAACATCGGTGGCCATTTCTCAAATTTAAGAGAAGTAGGTATCAACACAGAAAATCACTTACAAATGTTTAAATAACGTTAAAGAAAAGTTTTAAAACTTATTCTGCTTAAATATAAAAGCTTTTTGAAATCTTGGAAAGAACGGTTTATGACCCCAAATTCTCCCCATGCTTACGTCACTGCTTTGGGGGCAATTTTTATAAATGAAAAATAATTTAATTTTCGGATTTTCCTTTAATTTTTTCATTTTAATTCTCTTTGAAACGCCACTTGTTTTATTTAAATTTTGGTCAGCCATAGGTAATTGAATGAAAATTATTTCCAAATGCGTTAAAATAGTTCTTGAAATTTTCACTGCCACAACTCAGATTGAAAAACCGTTAGACCCTTGGAATATTTACACGTGGTGTGCTCCCCCCCCCTGTAAAGTAAAGTCTATTTCGAATAATATCGTTAAATAGCTCATCTGGGCCCTCGTGTCACGCTTAATAGGGCCCCGCGTTTTCAAACTTTAAGAAAAATTCTTATTTATAAGTAATGGATATTTTGTTTAAAATTGCTTGTGTATTTATCATAAAAATCAGTTTAATTGGCCATAAATAAGTTAATTTGTATACTTGTTATGATAACAATAAAATACTTTTATATTTTAAAATAATTTTTGAGTAAAACTTTGTTTTCTTCTGGGCGCCGCAAATATCCGAGCTCGTTACGGGCCTCTATGATTCTTGGGCCATTAAACGTCAGTTAACCGTGGTTAATACTACTTACGCCGCTGAAAGTTGCTCTTTATAACAGAGTTCTACTATAAATAAAATCCTGTGAATGAAATTAATTTTTGAAAGGGATTCTAAAGCCCATTAGTTCGGCCCTGAAATTAAGAATCTGCACCTTGTATACTACCCCTTATTCTCCAAATGATATTGCATATTAAAAGGGGAGGAGAGAATTGTTTGCACTCGCAGGAATATTACTCCCTTAACAACTAAACAAGGAAAGATATTTATAATCAGAGACTTTTTGGCCAGCTAAAATCTAAACCAGGAACACTAAATGAAGAATTTTTATCTAATCATTAAAGAACTGAATATTAGAAGCGATAGAAACAATAAAATCACGGATATTCTGTATATATTGAAAACTAATTTCCTGAATAACAAAATGGTGCAGATGGTTCAATTAACTCGAGATGAAAAAATTTGAAATTTTATGCATTACTTTCATGTTGGAAACGATTATTTCCACTTATTTATAACACTATTCTGCGAAAAGTATTGTTTTCCTGAAAATACTTGCATTCTAGGTTTTAAGAATTTATTTCAAACAAGTTTTCTTCAGAAGCATGATCATCTGTGTGAAGAATATTTTAAAGAACAACTTTCAACCGAAAACTCAGAAATTTTATCATCATATATGCAATAAACGCTGTTTTCTGCTTATTTTTCTGATCACTTTAACAGAGATATGTTGAATTCTTTAAAATATATAATTTTTAAGCATGCATCAGTAAATTAACTCAATCATTTTGTTAAATATTTAATAAATGCAAAGTTATATTATTTGAATAACTATTGTTCATTGCAAATTACTTTTACATTATAATTCAGAATTCAAAGTGGTTTAAAATTGTGCCGTATTGGTATTTATGAATCTTAAAATATATTAAATATATTACAGTAGAAATTTAAATAGCATATAACTTTTGACAAACATTGAATAAAAAATCATTAAAGCACGTTTGAATTTATATTTCTTTTATTATCTTTAACACAAAAATATTTAAAATTTTAATGAAAGTTTTGAAAATAAAATTTGTCCAATACAGAATTTTCCCTTCAATTTATGAAGAAAAAATTAAATGATATAAATATGAAAAATAATTTTTCGATAACGGAGAATTTTCAATTATGGAAAATATTTCAGTATTATTTTGAAAAATTAGAGCTTTCGAAAGAAAGTTCAATTTTTTTTCCTTCGCCAAAAAGTAGACATTTTTAGAACCATTTTACTAAAAATCAATAGTTATTATCAATTAAGACCGCATAATAACTGAACATTCATTCCCCCCCCCCCTTGAAAAACTGTGTCTAGTCCGTTCTTTCTAGCTAGAATCACACTAAGGTCTTTCCAGAAATATTGATAATTAGAGAAAATAATGTAGTGAACTGTGTAATGTTTGTGTTTCTAGAAAAAGGGAGTTAAAAAGCCTGTACCGAAGTCATAAGTTGAGAATTGCTTTCAACTTTTATCTCCACATAGTTCAGTGTTACATATAAATGTACTTGTAGAATAATTTGAATTTATTTTACAAATGTTTAAACCTCCTCAACAGCTTCCTCGCTCCGAGTTGCATTTGGAACAGTGGTTTTTAACGGGTGGTACATGATCAACTGCCTAGTGGCACGTGACTAAATGTATTATATAATAAATGCATTATTAGTATGTTAAATTTATTATCTTCCACAATTCCCTGTGATTAATTTCATAATATATTTTTTTTTATAAATTTAAACACCTTCGCATTGCAAATGGCTTTTCAGATAACCCCTTTTCAGATAAACATATATATCCCGAATAATATTTCACTACTGAAGCAATTGAACTGCATTCTTGCGAACACGCTGTTGAAACAATTCTAGAAAACCTATACCATAGATACTTCAGACCAGACCTTTTCCATAGATATTTAAAATTTCATTTTTGTCAATAACATTTGACGTGCATTAAATTCCTGTTCAAACTAGTAATCCCGTAAGCACAGCTTTTGTGGCGGATCCAATTTCAATTTCACTCCGAATAATCCCTCGAAAATCTTCCTCCCCTTCATTCCCACATTGAAATTATTTTATTTCCCTATCCCTCGAAATGTTTTCCCCTAAAGCTTCTCCCCTAAATGACTGTTAATAAAAATGAAGCGCCGCTCTCAGCAAAAGAGGCAATTCCAAGCCCCTTTAGAATTGAATTTAACACGCAGTTAAATATTTTAAGTGAAAATTGGACGGAAAAGCAAGTCGGAGCTGGGCATTTACACAATAACCGTTGTTTAGAGTTTTATGTCTGGTGACTTGACCAAAGATATGAGTAATTTAAAACATGCGATATCAGAACACGCTTTAGCAAATTAACTCGTAACTTTTGATAATTGCTGAGTTTTACGATTTAAATGATGTGTTATTAAATAGAAAAGGTGTTTGTAGTGTTGAGGAAGTTTTGGAATAAAAATGATTTATTGTAGTGTTATATTGAGGTTTATGAAACTTCGAATGAATTGGAGTGGAAATTAACACAAGAGGAAAGAAATAAAGTATTTTAACAGGTCAAGGCCGGATATGACCAGTGACTATATTGTGAAGGTATTGGTGGTTTTAGTAGTGAGTTTTTTAAAGATGATGTATGTCGTATTTACGTCACATGTTTGTAAAAACCACGAAAACTCAGGAAGCGCGGCCTATTAATACCAAGTTGGAGAATAGATTGATTCCTTATCGTAAAGGGATGTCTTTAGCAAATTAACTCGTAACTTTTTATAATTCCTAAGTTTTACAATTTGTATGATGTGTTATTAAATTGGAAAGGTATTTGGAGTGCTGAGGAAGTTTTGGAATAAAAAGGGTTTAATGTAGTGTTATATTGAGGTTCATGAATCTTCAAATAAATTGGAATGGAAATGAACATAAAAGAAAGGGAATAAAATAATATTAACAGGTTAAGGTCGGATATGACAAGTGACAATATTGTGAAGGGATTGGTGTCTTTTGTGGTGGAATTTTTTAAGACAAGATGTGTCGGATTTAAGTTACATGTTTGAAAACTTAGCAGTCGCAGCCTATCAATACCAAGTTGAAGATAGATTAAGTGCTTATTTCAAAAATATGTATGAACAGTCGAACATCGACATAAATTGAATCCAGAAATGCCAAGAAGAAATTATTTGGAAAATAAACTATTTTCACTGGCTGTGTTCGATTTAGCAAACTTTCAAACTGGATGGTTGTTGGACATTACAGATACTACTTTTAAATGTGAGATACAATTGTATTCCGTATGGTCCAAATATTATGACGCATAGGCGGTTGTTCTAAAGTTGACATTTGCAATTCAATTTGCAGCTTTTCTCGATAACACTATGTAAAACTATGAAGTACCAAATTATCTTATATTTTGCGCAAATACAACTTTGCAATTGGAAATATTGCTAACATCTGCTAAGCAATGTACTCCATTATATTAAAATATGACAATTATAACGTTTATCAATTTGGCGTCATTTTCTTAACTTTATGGTCATTTTAACCAATTTGGCGACATTTTCATCAATTTTGTTTCACATTAAAAAATCAGCAAATTAGCAATATTTCGTCAAATAAGTCGTCAGTTTTCTCATCAAGCGCTACATATTTGATGTTCAATATTCGATGATACTTAGTACTGTTCATTTTTGTGTATTTTTTAACACTGTACAACAAAGTTGAAAAGTGTTCATGACTTTGTTCATTCTGTCTGTCTGTCTGCCTGTCTGTCCGTTAGCACGATAACTGCCGTAAAAATGACTTAATCAAAATGAAATTTTAGTATGTTGTTCAGACGGTCTGTAGGACCTATGGGAATATAAATGAATAACGTCACAGAATTAGTTTTGGATTGAACCCGGGTTGAAAAAATGAAATACATTGAGACCTATGGGACCTAATTTTTCAAACATTTTTTAAGCAAATTTAAAATTCACAAATTGCTTCGAAAATTTTAGGTAATATTCAAATTGTTCCATAAAATATATAAAAAAATATTCAGCAAAATATATCCAGTTCTTTTTTAAATAAAAATTAAAATAATAATCACACCTCTTATATGAAACGATCACGTGACCATGATATGAAAAGATCACATGACCCACTTCATAATGATATATGACATCCATCTTGTTTCAAAATCGTGATTTTTTAAGTTCTTTTTTATTCATATTGAGTGTTGTATCCGTCCTAAAACTACTTTATTTTTGCTTAAATTCTGTACATCTACATACTGAAACAACGCAAATACAATATATTTGAGTTTAAATGATTATCCAAATTTGATTATTTCTACAACGAATCCTATTTTTCACTTATGTAAAATGTAAACAGCAAAATATATAGAATGAGTTGCATTAGAATTGCTGTATTTCTTTAACACAAAATAATTTAGCCCATGGAGTCTGCATGGCTGATATGAATGAAATATTAATTGATTTTATATAGAGAAGGACGATGTTTTTCGATGAAGTTTTAAGCATAGAGTTCAATTACTTGTAGCTCCATGGTCTTAATTTTTAAATAAAATAAATTATTATAGTATTGTGATGAATGAAATGAATGGGAGAAAGTTATGAATGAAATGCTGTTTCTATAGAGAGATCCAGGCGTGTTATTTTTTCTATGACGTCATTTGAATTAATTTCAGTTGTTTTCGATGAAGTTTTCAAATATAATAAATTATCGTAGTATTATGATAGTTTTAAAATCATTACCGTGCAATGTATCGCATTTTAGAGATATTTAAGCCAGGCAATTTATATTTCAATTCCGTCATTTGAATGAAGTTCATTTTTTTCAATGGTTTAAGTTTACAAATATAATAAATTAATGTAGTATTGGGATAAGTTTTAAAATATTACCCAGGAATGTATTGCATTTTAGACTTTTTTAAATAAAATTGCATTGAAGTTGGAAAGTGTTTCATAATCAATGCTCTAAGCATGATTGATCTTTCTTGTTTAGATATATTTATTTGAAAAACTCCGAACATCTGGAAAAATAGTTCAAAAATATCGTTTTAAAATGTGCGTTATTCGTTTTAGAATTGAAAAAAAATATGCAATGTTATTATTTATTTAGCATTATAGAATACACTGATTTTTTCAAAAATTTATTCGAAATTTTGTGGGTTCTCCAAACGTTTGATTACTTTTGAAATGAAAAGGGTTCCAGTATTCTCGGGACGTAATAATCGTACCAAGTTACTTTCGAAACGCTTCATTCATTCGTGAGACATAGCATTCACACACACACACATACGTACACACACATACGTACACACAATAACAAAAATCACCTCAAAAACTTTCGATTCCAGTTCGGGGATGCTTGAAGCAACCTCTCCTTCCATCAAAAACTCGAATTTGAATTTTAGACCCTTTCACAATACTTTCCCTATATATTACATTAAAATTTTGAATTGGATATGGTATCTTCCCAGAATTGCAAGTGGTAAATTCTTGGTAAATTCTGTTACACTCTCTGGAATTTGATGATGAATCTATATCAGTTATTGCCTTGGCTTCATCTATAGCTTATCTTGAGAAATGAATGCTTCACGTAAATTAAAAAAAATTGAAACGGGAATGAATCGGAAGTAAATACCCTCCCTCCATTCTCCTCTAGAATTTGATGCTGAATCTATATCAGTCATTATCTTATATCTACCTGTATCAGATCCTAAATAAATAGATATTTCAATGAAACATTTTAAGTAAAAATAATAGCAAAGTAAAAAAATCTGTTGGCAGCACATGACTTTCCCTGCAGACTCATATTCACGTTCTCTATATCTTCAATAATTCATTATATTGAGTTTAATTGCACAAAATAACTCCCACGATTATTTAAAATGACACTGAATAGGCACTTTTAATTCAATTTCCGTTCTCAGTTGGTAACTGGTCTTTTTCCAAGGGTGCCGGAGCGTAAATGCGAAAAAACTAAAATATCTCGAGAACGACTAGCCCTAGTGTAATGGGGTTGGTCTTTTTCTTTTCATTATTAAACATTATGTATAAAACAAGCATTTAATTGATATATTTGACCATACGTTGTTTTTATTTCAGATCCTGACGATTTTTCTGGGCCAATGCGTAAAAAAGGGAGGTTACTTTTTTCCAAATCGTTACTTTTTTCCAAAATCTAGTCAGCACTAGGGTCACTCACAAGTGACTTATCTACCAAATTTTATGAAATTCAGTCCATTAGTTTTTGAGTTAGAGTGGATACATACATTGTACAGATAGATTCACAGATAGACAGACACACATGCAGACTGACATACATACAGACAGATATACATACACACAGACAGACGCACACACACACAGACGTCACGCTAAAAATAGTGTTTTCGTGTTCTAGGAGTCCCAAAACGTGTAGATCCGTCGAAAACTCGAGTTACAATTTTCGACATGATTTCAATACTTTCCCTATATACATTACCATGTATTGCAGGGAAAGTAATAAGCAAACATTTTTCCACTATCAAAATGATTGCCACCAATTACTTGTAAAAATGAAGCATTTTATCTAAAAAATTAAAAATAGATATTATTTTATTTTTATTCCCTGCTAGCATATAAAACTTGGACGAAATGACGACGGAATGGAAATCCTTCAATAGCCTAGAAACTACAAAAGACACTTAATTGAGTAACAACCCAGAAGGTTCCGTATGGCATGCTGTGCCATTTATAATATTCATCCTACGATACTTAAAGTGGGTGCAGGTCTTATTTTGTGTATCCAATTAGTCACTTAATGACCGCGAAAGTTCTAAGAGAAGTTGCTTCTGCATCATAGGCCTCTCCTTATATTTCATCCTTGGTGGTTTTACTGCTAGTTACGATCTACTCTCAGCGGACTTTAATTGCCATCTACATCTTAAGCGGCGTTTCCAGCTACGCAAATGCTCTTTATCAGAACTCCTCGGGGTAAAACGTTTATCTGAAATATTAAGTTAAAGTGAAATTTTAAGTAAGCTTATTATGAAACATGCATCGAAATTTATCAAAAAAATTAGCATATATTTTTAATATTGTTATTGCCCCTCAAAGGGTCATATATTTAATTTGAAAATAAAGACTTCATTAGATAATAGAATATTAAGATAAAAGTATGAAAGATAAATGAATGCAAAAACATTTTAAGACCGAGTGTTCATAGGTTGAAATAAAACCACGATCGAACAAACCATTTTTGTAGACAAAGAAAATTGTTTTAAAGAAGAATTTCACATGCATTTTGAATTGAATATTGGTCACAAAGCATAACATTATCTAAAAATAAAAAAATTATATTATTCATCGAACATAAAACATTTGTCTGAAGAAAATTTGTGAACAAATTTTCAAGCAGCCCAAATGAATGGTCAGAACAAATGAATTTGATACATTGAAGCACAAATCCGCACATCTGGACTATTAAAACTTGTTTTCAGTTACTATTTTGTTCGATGAGACTTTTGTATTATCTGTTGATCATGTCAACAACATCTAACACTTGTTCGGGAAGCATTTTGTTTCAACCTGCGAACACGAGGCCTAAATCAGGCAATCGAGTACAATGAAATAAAACTGCCACTAGCTTACACTCGATTTCTCCTGCAAAATGGGAGCTCACAATGTTTTATAATTGTCACGTTTTTGATATCGGGCAATTAAATAATTTACATTTAAATATTCATGCCGACAATAAACAATATCTTTCCAAAGAACGAAGTAAATTTAGCTGTTTGTTTGACATCCCATATACGGTAGATTTTAATAGAAAAAATCTGATGTGGGCAGCACATGACTTTCCCTGCAGACTTATATACACATTATCTTTATTTTACTTAAATTTAATTCACTATTAATTCAATTTTCGTTCTCATTTGGTAACTGGACTCATTTTCAAAGGTGGCGTAGAGAAAAAGCGAGAAAACAAAAATATCTCGAGAACAACTAGTCCTAGTGTAATGGAGTTGGTTTTATTCTTTTCTTCGCTAAAAATTACGTATAAAATGAGCATTTAATGAATATATTTCAGCATACGAATTTTTTTATTTTAGATTTTATCGATTTTTGCGGGCCATTTTGCAAAAAAGGGCAGGTTATTTTTTTCGAATCATACCAAAGTCTAATCAGCACCAGAATATCTCACAAGCGACTTATCTACCAAATTTTGTGAAATTCGGACCATTAGATTTTCAGCTAGAGTGGATATAAGCTTTTGCGGGCCATTTCGCAAAAAAAGGCGGGTTCTTTTTTCCCGAATCGTACTCAAAACTAATCAGCACCAGATTCGCCCACAAGTGACTTATTTACCAAATTTTATGAAATTCGGTCAATTACATTTTTAGTTAGTGTGGATACAAAATCTCCACAGACAGACAGACAGACACACCGACACACACACAGACGTCACGCTAAAAATGGTTTTTTCGTATTCTAGAGGTCTTGAAACGTGTAGATCCGTCGAAAACTCGAGTTGCGATTTTCGACATGATTCCAATACTTTCCCTATACATTACCATGTATTGCAGGGAAAGTAAAAATCTGATGTGGGCATCACATGACTTTCCCTGCAGACGTTTATATTCACGTTCTCTTTATTTATTTTTAAATTTATTCCACTTTTAATTCAATTTTCGTTCTCAATCGGTAACCGGACTTATTATTAAAGGTGGCGTAGAGAAAATACGAAAAACTAAAATATCTCGAGAACGGCTAGTCCTAGTGTAATGGGGTTGATCTTTTTCGTTTTAAACGAGCATTTAATGGATATATTTGAGTATATCTAGTTCATTAGTTTAGATTTTGACGATTTTTGCGGGCCATTTTGCAAAAAAAAGGCAGGTTATTTTGTTTCGAATCGTACCAAAATCTAATCAGCACCAGGGTAACCCACAAGTGACTCATCTACCAAATTTTGTGAAATTCGGTTCATTAGTTTTTCAGTTACAGTGGATAAAAGCTTTTGCGGGCCATTTCGCAAAGAAAGGCGGGTTCTTTTATCCCGAATCGTACCCAAAACTAATCAGCACCAGAGTCGCCCACAAGTGACTTACCTACTAAATTTTATGAAATTCGGTCGATTACTTTTTCAGTTAGAGTGGATACAATATCTGCACAGACAGACACACAGACAGACACACACACGGACAGACACACAGACACACAGACACACACACAGACGTCACGCTAAAAATGGTTTTTTCGTATTCTACAGGTCTCGAAACGTGTAGATCCGTCGAAAACTCGAGCTGTGATTTTCGGCATGATTCCAATACTTTCCCTATACATTACCATGTATTGCAGGGAAAGTAAAAAGCGTCATCTCATGTGAGTTTAACTGATTTTCTAATGTATATGTTGATTATATGAAGCTGATATTAGTTAAATATGGTCTGAAGCTATATATAGGCTGGATCATATAAGAATGATCATAGTATCTATTCAATATGTTCTCGAAACCTTACATAGTCATCACATGTTGCCCATATTGTATTTCAATCAGATAAGTTTGCAGCCACAAAAAATCATTTGCGAACCGGATACTCCAGTCTAAAAGCTCCGAGAGACAAGTGAAATTCTCCGAAATACAACTATGCTTTATGTTCCTTAAAATATGTTAGGCCTACTAAATTTAACCTTCCCTATTCAAAAATAAAAATCGCTTAAATATAGTTGCAATGTCCGGATCTAGCGGTTACATATTTTAGTAGTCGCTGCTGTCGTTAGCACATTTAGAATTCCCATCTTTCTATTTCAATGTTGTGACTCATAATAAAATAAAAATTAAACATTAATTTCTGTCCTATATCCTTATTGTGCCCTTGTATATAACCCCATACAACGCGCTCTGAAGCGAAACACAAAAGGTTCACAAAAATATCTCCCCAAATTTTTTACATAATTCAACAAAATAAAATAAATATTCCCCTTTCAATAAACTCGCAACTCACCCATTTTTATTGCAAATCTCATGATTTTTGGTCACATTACCATAGCAATAAAATATACTTACATAGCATATTCGAAGAATATAACTATTTGATTGAAACAGTTAGAATTCTGCATTTTAAATCTCAGACCTTTATCAACAGAGTTTTTCTCTTCGATCCTCGATACTTTTAACACCTGCATCTCGCCACGCAATCTGAATATCATACTATTTGGGTTCTTTTGAACAAAAATGGTCAAAGTCCCGAGAAGTCTTACCGATTATTTGCATCATTAAATTTTAATTCATTTTTTAAAACTTCCATTCACATAAATTCGTCAACATGATCTATTTAAGATAAATCCCATTTTTCTACAGCAAAAACAGGCAGCCCAAGGTCACGAAAGTTTTAAGTTTCGGAGTAGTTTGTAACTAATAAATATAAATATAATTTTTCCTTTTAATTTTCATGTGTTAAATCCTAAGAACTGTGCATGCCATTTGACATAAATACCTACTTTCTAGCACACAGAATTCTTATTTTAATGGCGTGAAAGAACTTACTTATATGATTCGCCGAAACTTACATTGATTTCAAATGGAATATTAGGTAACCTAATTTGGGCTTCCTTGTTGGTTGATTATGCAAGCTATGATGATTTTATTAAAACGGATTGCGTAAGCTGTGGCAATAAAGACTGCAATTATACCAGTTCGTATATGTTGTACATGTGTTAGCCCTTATATTGCGTTTATATGGGCAAAACAACATGTGTTAACTTGATTTCTCATACGTGCCATATATTTAACCAATACGACATGAGTATGCCATGAGTTGATTTAAACAGCCAACTGCCGTTATTTTCGTGAAATGCACAATAAACTTAGTTTGATTTAATCAGTGCAATTCTGTGTTATTGCCCTTGGACCAAAAGGTCTGAATATCAAGTAATTTAAAATTGAGTTATGTCACTTTGAGGACAGAGATAAATACAAATAGGTAATTCCGCCATATAAGTATAATCATCCGTACAGTAGAGTAACCAACAAGAGCCGAGAAAGGCAGTTACTTTACAACTGCTAGTGTTTCAAATAACATTGCCATATATGATTACATATTAACTCATAATATTGCTTGTAACTAGTGCATGTAAGGTAAATGCTTACAATGCTCATACAACCTGACATATGTGGGAACCGTCTGGAACCATGATATTTCACCGCTATGGGATGTAGCTGGGTACAATATGGGATTGCAGCGCAACTGCGCAATATTCATATACTGCCATTGTTATTTTTGCGTTTTAATGAAACAGGCATATCCCCCCCCCCCCACGTTCCCCCTATTTTCTTTAAATTACTTTCTCTCTTGCACTGCAAAACAAAAAAAATTCTTTTATAAAAACCTGTTACCATTCTCTTACAAAATACTGTATTTGTTTGTAAGCAGCCCTATTTTTACTTTCCCTGCAATACATGGTAATGTATAGGGAAAGTATTGGAATCATGCCGAAAATCGCAACTCGAGTTTTTGACGGATCTACACGTTTCGAGACCTCTAGAATACGAAAATACCATTTTTAACGTGACGTCTGTGTGTGTGTCTGTGTGTATGTGTGTCTGTCTGTCTGTGTCTGTCTGTCTGTCTGTCTGTGCAGATATTGTATCCACTCTAAGTAAAAAACTAATGGACCGAATTTCACAAAATTTTGTAGGTAAGTAAGTCACTTGTGGGCGGGGCTGGTGCTGATTAGTTTTGAGTACGATTCGGAATAAAAGAACCCGCCTTTTTTTGCGAAATGGCCCGCAAAAGTTTTTATCCACTCTAGCTAAAAAACTAATGGACCGAATTTCACAAAATTCGGTAGATGAGTCGCGTATAGGTCACCCTGGTGCTGATTAGATTTTGGTACGATTCAGAAAAAAATAACCTGCCTTTTTTTGTAGAATGACCCGCAAAAATTGCCAAAATCTAAACTAAAAAGCTACGTATGCTCAAATATATCCATTAAATGCTTGTTTAATGCGCAATTTTTAACGGAGAAAAGAATAAGGCCAACCCCATTACACTAGGACTAGCCGTTCTCGAGATATTTTAGTTTTTCGTACTTTCCCTACGCCACCTTTGAAAATAAGCCCGGTTACCGCATGAAAATGAAAATTGAATTAAAAGTGAAATAAATTTAGTTAAAATAAAGAGAACGTTAATATAAGTCTGCAGGGAAAGTCATGTGCTGCCCACATCAGATTTTTACTTTCCCTGCAATACATGGTAATGTATAGGGAAAGTATTGGAATCATGCCGAAAATCGCAACTCGAGTTTTCGACGGATCTACACGTTTCGAGACCTCTAGAATACGAAAAAACTATTTTTAGCGTGACGTCTGTGTGTGTGTCTGTGTGTCTGTCTGTCTGTCTGTCTGTGCAGATTTTGTATCCACTGTAACTAAAAAACTAATGGACCGAATTTCACAAAATTTGGTAGGTAAGTCACTTGTAGGCGAGTCTGGTGCTGATTAGTTTTGAGTAAGATTCGGGATAAAAGAACCCGCCTATTTTTGCGAAATGGCCAGCAAAAGTTTGTATCCACCCTAACTGAAAAACTAATGGGCCGAATTTCACAAAATTCGGTAGGTGAGTCATTTCTGGGTTACTCTGGTGCTGATTAGATTTTGGTATGATTCGGAAAAAATAACCTGCTTTTTTTGCAGAATGGCCCGCAAAAATCGTCAAAATCTAAATTAAAGAACTAGGTATACTCAAATATATCAAATGAATGCTCGTTTACTACGTACTTTTTAACGACGAAAAGAATAAGACCAACCCCATTACACAAGGACTAGCCGTTCTCGAGATATTTTAGTTTTTCGTATTTTTCTACGCCACCTTTGAAAATAAGTCCGGTTACCGACTAAGAACGAAAATTGAATTAAAAGTGAAATAAATTTAATTAAAATAAAGTGAACGTGAATATAAGTCTGCAGGGAAAGTCATGTGCTGCCCACATCAGATTTTTACTTTGTCTGCAATACATGGTAATGTATAGGGAAAGTATTGGAATCATGCCGAAAATCGCAACTCGAGTTTTCGACGGATCTACACGTTTCGAGACCTCTAGAATACGAAAAAACTATTTTTAGCGTGACGTCTGTTTGTGTGTCTGTGTGTCTGTGTGTTTGTCTGTATGTCTGTCTGTCTGTCTGTGCAGATTTTGTATCCACTCTAACTAAAAAAGTAATTGACCAAATTTCATAAAATTTTGTAGGTAAGTCCCTTGTGGGTGAATCTGGTGCTGATTAGTTTTGGGTACGATTCGAGACAAAAGAACCCGCCTTTTTTTGCGAAATGGCTCGCAAAAGCTTGTATCCACTGTAGCTGAAAAACTAATGGACCGAATTCTACGAAATTCTGTAGGTAAGTCACTTGTGGGACACTCTGATACTGATTAGATTTTGTTATGATTTGGAAAAAAATAACCTGCCTTTTTTTGCAAAATGGCCCGCAAAAATCGCAAAAATCTAAAATAAAAAACTACGTATGTTCAAAGATATCCATAAAATGCTTGTTTAATACGTAATTTTTAACGAAGAAAAGAATAAGACCAACTCCATTACACTAGGACTAGCCGTTCTCGAGATATTTTAGTTTTTTCGTATTTTCTCTACGCCACCTTTGAAAAGAAGTCCAGTTATCAAATGAGAACGAATATTGAATTAAAAGTGAATTAAATGTAATAAAAATAAAGAGAACGTGAATATAAGTCTGCAGGGAAAGTCATGTGCTGCCCACATCAGATTTTTACTTTCCCTGCAATACATGGTAATGCATAGGGAAAGTATTGGAATGATGCCGAAAATCGCAACTCGAGTTTTCGACGGATCTACACGTTTCGAGACCTCTAGAATACGAAAATACCATTTTTAACGTGACGTCTGTGTGTGTCTGTCTGTCTGTCTGTCTGTTTGTCTGTCGATCTGTTTGTGTGTCTGTCTGTGCAATGTATGTATCCACTCTGAATCAAAAACTAATGGACCGAATTTCTTAAAATTTGGTAGGTAAGTCACTTGGGTATGACCCTGGTGCTGATTAGTTTTTTGTACGATTCATAAAAACAGAACCTGCCTTTTTTTGCGAAATGGCCCGTAAAAATTTCATGTATCCACTCTAGCTAAAATACTAATTGACCAAATTTCACAAAATTTGGTAGATGAGTTACTTGTACGATACTCTAGTGCTGATTAGATTTTGGTACTAATCGGAAAAGATCAACCTGCCTTTTTTTACGAAATGGCCCGCAAAAATGTCATGTATCTTCTCTAACTAAAATATTAATTTACCAAATTTCACAAAATTTGATAGATAAGTTAGTTGAGGGATAGTCTGGTGCTGATTAGATTTTGGTATTATTCGGAAAAGAACAACCTGCCTTTTTTTACGAAATTGCCCTCAAAAATCGCAAAATGTGAAAAAAGCTACGTATGTTCAAATATATCAATTAAATGCTTGTTTTATACGTAATTTTTGTTGAGGAAAATAATAAGAACAACGCTAGTACTGTAGGACTAACCATTCTCGAGGTATTTGAGATTTTTCGCATTTAGTTATGCCACTTTTAGATAAATGTCTAATTACCAAATAAAAACAGAAATTGAACTAAAAATGCAAATTTAGTGTTATTTTGTGCAATTAAACTCAATTTAATGAATTATTAAAGAAAAATAAATATGAAATTGAGTCTGCAGGGAAAGTCATGTGCTGCCCACATCAGTTTTTTATTTTTGTAGCCATAGTTAAAAGCAGTACATCAGATGAGTCCTCTAAATGTACTTCTTTAATTCAAAATATATATTCTTCCACAATAAAACAAGAAAGATCAATCATGCATAAAGCATTCATTATAAAACACTTTCCAACTGAAATGCTATTTTATTTAAACATCTCTAAAATGCGATACATTCAGTGCTAGTATATTTTAAATTATCGCAGTACTACAATAATTTATTATATTTGAAAACTTAAAACTTCATCCCAAAAAAATGAACTTTATTCAAATGACGTCATCGATATATAAATAGTCTGGCTCTCTATGTAATAGCAATGAATATTTCATTCATATCACTTTTATTCCAGACTGCAGAGCTAAATAATTTTGATTAAAAATTATCAGCAATTCTTATGCAACTCATGTCACAATCACTTGTTTACATTCTTGTTACATTACATCTCAAAAATATTGCAATTGCGTTAGCGGAGAGTATGGATGCACAGAAAATAAACAAAAATAAAGCCGTTTTAGGACGGATGCATCACTAAATATAAATTTAAAATAATTTTGAAAATCACTATTTTGACACTGGGAAAAAAGTTGGATGCCATATTTTATTTTGAAATGAGTCAAGTGACCTCTTCGCATAATGTGGGTATAATTATTACTTTAATTTTTATTTAAAAAACTACGGAACATATTTTGCTGATTTTTTTTATATATTTTATGGGATAATTCAAAAATTTCATAAAATTGCCAAAGCAATTTGTGAATTTTAACTTCTCTTAAAAAATGTGTGAAAAATTATGTCCATAGGGTTCAATGTATTTCCCTTTTTCAACCCGGGTTCAATCCAAAACTAATTGGGTGATATTATTCATTTACATTCCTATATGTTCCACAGACCGTCTCAACAACATACTAAAATTTAACTTTGATAAAGTCATTTTTACGGCAGTTAGCATGCAAACGGGTAGACAGGCAGATTGAAGAAAATCATAAACACTTTTCAACTATGTTGAAAAGTGTTAATAAAATTGTGAAAAATGAACCCCGAACTCCAAGTTCAATCACTCCCTCCAATAAAACTGTAAATTACAAATAAAATATCTGGTTTTGCTAGCGTGTTGCTAGTTTGGCTGGGATGTGTAGACCAGCAAGCTCACTAAAACGCTCTTTTCCGCAGTTCCATGCCAATTGTTATGCATTCACTTACGAGATTGTAATTGTACCTATTGCGTGGCAAAAAAAAAAATTATTTATGTATTTATAATATATAATTTTAAATGACTTTTTGGAAACAAGACATTTTTTGAAATGCCAATTGACCATAATTAAGATATTGTTGTATAAAAGAACGTCTCTAGGAATATCCATGTGCTGAAATTAAACTCTAAATAAAATGTGGTAGCGATTTTCGCAAAGTATAAATTCATTTGAAATGTTGTCAGTTTAGCACTGCGAATAATAAAAATGAGTAAATTTGGAAATATAAATTTTCATAGGTGAAATTTGTGAGAATAAAAAAATATATCACAGATGTTGTTTCCTTGTTGGTATAAAAAAACTTGACACCACTACATAATAAAACGCGTTTAGATTCTGTAACTATACTCTAAAATATGTCAAATTTTCAACCGTCTTTGTCAAAATAACTAAAATAATTATCTCATGCCCCCTTCCCCTAAAAAAATTCAAAATTAATTTTGAAATTTCTTAGGGGGGAGGGATATGAGATTAAAAATCAAAAATTAATTTTGGATTTTTTTTGGGGGGAGGGGGCATGAGATTAATATTTATTTAGGTATTTAGATTTATTTTTCTATTCGCTTTTGTTTTTATCTTTCGCCGCAGAATTCACCTTAATAGCGTATTTTCAAATTACATTTTCGTGAAATGTTTTTCTCATAATCAGAATATTATTCCTACTTTCTAATAAAGTTTGAATCACCTATTTATGCAGAATAATGAGGGATAATTTAAAGATTAGGGTATTTTTGGATAGGGATACTTTAATTCAAACTACTAATACTTAAAATTATAAATAAATAGATCAGAACTTAAAATACTATGCAAATAAATTGTAAAAAGTATCGATCGTTTCAAATATATGTTATATACGAATATAAAATACTTGACACATAAGGTGTATTTGAAACTATCGTCTGCGTTTTGCATTTCTTGTACAGCATTTTACTTTGGCATATATTTCGTTTCCTATATACATATTATAATGTATAAGGAAAGTATTCTAATAGGATCCAAAATTCAAATTCGAGTTTTCGGCGGAAGATCACGTTTTATGTATCCCTAAGCTCGAATAAAACGTTTTTGATGTGATGTCTGTTCGTGTGTATGTTAGTGCGTATATATGTTAGTGTGTATGTATGCTAGTATATGTTCATGCGCGTATTCATGAATCATTGGAAACGATATCTCATGCAGAAATGAAGTGTTTTAATACAATTTGATACGATTATTAAAATCAATGAATGGTAGAACCTAATTGACTTTGAAAGCAATGGAATGGTGGTAAGATCCTCTAATTTTCGAATACATTTTTGAAACAAATTCTTAAAAAGTCAGTATCTTCAATAATGATAAATAAATAATTATTTCAGACTTAATTCTTTATTAAAATACCAGAAGCCATAAACTTTAGAACCCTAGCATGAACGTTTCGCAAGATATTGCATGTTTTTCAAATAAATATATCAAAAACATTATATGCATTTAAAAATAAACTGTAAACATCTTCCAATATATTCACCTTTCTTGTACAATACGATGCAATATCATCCTCGTGAATCTATTCCATTCCATTCAATAGAAAATATATTGCTTATCATAGTCTTATTTTTGACACCCAAGAATTCGACCAAGAAGTTATTTATTTCACAGAATATTAATAGCATTTCGATGAGTGGTTTTCACGTCATTATGAATAACCCCTTCTGTTTTAATTAACAAAACCCACCATACCTAAGTGGTACATAAATCTATGGAGATGCCTGTTGCTGAAGTGACTTTGGTTCTGAAAGCAGAGGCTTCCAGGTGGAGGACAAAAGCAGGCCCTTTATGACCTGTGTCCAGACCCGTCAGTGGCTGGGGTCGAGACTCCTCAGGTTCTCCCACCCCGGTGAATGATTCCGCCGACTTTCGCTCCTCTGGTGGTGTGTCTCGCTGGATGGCGGATATAGTAAGCCATGTCGCCCTCCTTGTCAGTGACGTAAACCTAAACGGTCACTGTGGAGGGTCTGATTGTAAATCTGTTTAAACCCATATTTCATCATCATTATTCAAACTAACAAATTCCCAAAAGTGCCCAATTTCAATTCCGTGCTGTTTCAATGCCAAGAAACATTGTGGCTTGGATCTTGTACACCATTATTTTTCGGCGAAAAAGGTACAGTCATTTCATTATGTTGCGAAAGCCATGTGCTGATCACTTCAGTTTTTTTGTTACTTGTGTCCAAAGTCGCTTTATATATTAACTTGTAATTAATTTTAGGAATAATTTCTTTGAGTAAAAATGCAATGAACTAATTATACAATGACTAGTTTTAAACGATAAAGTAATAAGTTAAAGACAAATCTTTAGATTTTAAAAAAGTGATTTAATAAACCTCCTATAAACGTATATATAAAAATTAAAAGCCAGAGCGCTTTCGGGCATCTTTATACCTTTCCTCAGTGGCATTAATTGAAATTCGCAAACAACATGCTTAAATACCATCCACATTGGTAGGCCAAATTTGCATGTAACAATCGTTATCGTTACAAAACAAAACATACACTAATACATCAATATATAAAATGCGAACAAGAAAGTTAAATTGAACATAATACAATTGAATATAATACAAATTCGAAGGACAAATTGTCAAGTTCCATATTGGGCATAAATTACAAGCAATTAATATTAAAACCTAGAAATAACATTGTAACGGATTGACACGCATGGAATCGAGAACGAGTCGCCAAGAGTAGCTTAAAACATGCACAGGATCAAAATTACATATAGAATCACCATATAGATAAATAAACAGGGATTCATACAGTGAAGTTGAACGGGGCTTATTACAACTAATCAAAAGAAAAGATTTTTCGAAAAGGGGTTGTAAGTTATTTTTAACCACATGTTGGGCAAGAGCCGCGAACTGTTTACCATTTTAATGTCCCGAGAATGTTCAGCCAACCGTATACCAACCGTACGTTTAGTGCTATCAATATAAAACTTAAATTCGTTATTAGGAGAAATGAGGTGTATCGCTACCATATATACCCCAGCCTGGTATTTAAAGTTTCCCTTATCCTTAAATTTATCGTTGCGAAAACAATTAAACAAAGTGTTAACATTCGAGTGAGTGGGTCTGAGATTTTTTTTAATTTATTACTTAATCGTTTTACAGTTATAACCCGTTACCACTCTTAGAAGTACTAGTATTAAAGTTTGCAAAAAAAAAAACATTTAAACTAACAGTCTTAAAATATTTAGCAACTTTTTAATACGTTTTATTTGCTTTAATAATGTATGGCACTAGCGTTGAATATAGTCATCGTTATCGAAAATTGGATCAGTTAGGTTTTGTTCCGTGATGCAAAGTTTCAACCTTCTTGTTCATTGGGCTCATTTGGCCGACCTGGGACATTTTCTTTAGTTCCTCATTTGCCCTCCTCGTGGGCATAAATCGAAAATCAATCACCGTTAGACCCTTTCCCGTAGACGATATTATAAAAGGTGCAGTAATTATTTCGCGACGTGAATTTTCGCGAATTATATGGGCTTTTTTTAATAATTTTGCGAATATCAATTACAACCGCGAATGTCAGTTTTCTTCCTATTATTGCGCAATTATATTATAATTTTTAGATTAATGTTTTGCGGAGAGATTTTTCTTGATTTTGTTTCCAAATTTTTGGATTTTTCTGAAGTTTCGCGAATATGAAATAAATCACGTCCTTGGTCCTTTTGCACAATGAGAAAAATTTGTTCGTTTTACTCCCCGTTCCTATATTCAATGACCAACATAACTGTGAATTTCGTTCATATAGAACGAATATAAAATATTTTCGTATCAACGAAAGTTTGATAAATTTCTTTAGTCATTTCCCGATCCTTTTCTAAATTTAAAAACTTGTTGCAGGACAACAAACACTGCATTAAAGAAAGAAAAAAAAATATGTGTATACATATGCAATATAATGTATCAAAACGCCACCCACTTGAATGAAAATCTTGATTTGGTCTCATGTAACAATGTTGATTACATTGCTAGAATATGAAAGGTTTATAAATATAAGTATCAATTAAACGAAATATATAATTTTATGCTTATTGAATTATGTAGTAGTTTTATGTATTACCGAATAGCCAGTCATAAGATGCAGATAAATCCTCTAT
Source organism: Amaurobius ferox (assembly GCA_951213105.1). Lineage (NCBI taxonomy): Eukaryota > Metazoa > Arthropoda > Arachnida > Araneae > Amaurobiidae > Amaurobius > Amaurobius ferox. Next base: position 30,181,499 of record OX578136.1, read on the forward strand.
TATGAGCATTATAGAAGAATATCTTTCGACCCTGATTGTACAACCTACCCGATGTTGAAAGGTATCGGCTTGGAAGGCCGGGACAGTGGCACTCACTTTGGACTAGAACCCAGTGGTGACGACATCCACAAGGGCCGTACCCTTCTTTTCCTACCACCAACCTCTCGGAAGGACTTTCAGACCCATTTACTTAACGTGCCTTACTCTGCGTGAACACGGGTACTATTTGAGCAGACCCTGTAATCGAGCTCGGATCATCTGACTTTAATTCCTGTGCCTTAACCACTAGAGTGCCCTGCCCCGTATTATTGTTTTGGCAATGGTAAACTTCCTTTGGAAATGTGAGTGTAAATCCTCGACAGCAAAATGTTCGCGACATTTCGCTATTTACCTCGCGATCGCATTGCGAAATTTGCCTTTTTTTTTGCGATGAAATTTCTGTCCTACTAATATGTGTGTAAATATTGAGCCTTTTAGATCAACAGGAGGAATTCAGGAGGACCTGGTAAGGCTTTTCGGACCCCTAATTTTGTGTTCCCCAAAGGGGGGACGAAAGTCCGATTCTATTGGGTTCTATTCGGTTGACTATGGTAGAAGTTTGCTAATAGAAGCTTACCTTGGTTTAGTCTTCAAAGTCAACGAGAAGCTTCTGCAGAAGCCCTATTTTAGCCTTCTAAGTCAACAGAGAGCTTCTGAAGGGCTCCTAATATTTTTTCAAAATACCCATTTGTTCACGCCCCGAGAGGGAGGGAATTGAAAATTCGTTCTATTAGTTTCTGTTCCATAAACGATACTATAAATGTGAAAATACGTAGCCTTCTAGGTCAACGAGGAATGTGTTTAAAATAATAACATTATTTTCGTCCCCCCTAGAAACGAAATCTAAATTCATGCTCTCTTATATTCTGTGTGTTATATTCTGCTCTCTTATATTCTGCTGATACTATAAGTTTGCAAAGGTGCTGTCTTCTAGGTCCTCTCAGTCTTCTAGATGGTCTGCATAGACAAACATCCGTTAAAATTGTAATACAGATGCGTGTTTTTTATCTGTATCCCAATATAAAACTAGAACCAAGAAACGTCGGAATAATAATCCTTCAATAACCTAAAACTACAAAAGACACTTTGATGAAGTAACAACCTCGAAACTTCCAAGTTGATACATTGGGCTATTTATGATATTCAAATCGGAGTACTTAAAGTCAGTGAAAGTTTTATTTTGTGTATCCAATTAGTCACTTAATGGTCATGAAAGTTCTGCGGTAAGTATCTTCTGCATCACAGTCCTCGTATGCTTCAGCCTGTGTTGATTACTGCTATAGTTATGATCTCCTCTATCGGGACTTTAATTGCCATCTACATCTTAAGCAGCGTTCTGAGTCATGCAAATGCCTTTTATCAGACCTCCTAGGGGAAGAGTATTTTGCTGAAATTTGAAGATAGAATTGGAAATTAATACTAGGAAGAATATGGACGGATTCTCTCTTAAAAGCATGTGTAATACAGTGTGTATGTCAATAAGTACAGTGCACTTTGTGCGAAGGATAAGAAAAACTTGAGCAACATATAAAAGCACAAATACCACAATAGTTATCGTGGTATTTGTGCTTTCATATGTTGTTGAAGTTTTTCCCACAGTATACACGTATTTATAATTTCCCTACACAGAGTATGTAACACTACATAAAATAGCATGTAACTGCATAGTATGTAACTACATAAAATGTATAGAACAAGTATTTTGACAGGATCGAGAATTGGAATTTTAGGCGAAAAATAACTTTTTACGTATCATCAAACTAGAGTCGAGAGTTTTGGAGTGATATATGCGTGTGTATATGTGTTAGTGCGTGTGTGTGTGTGTGTGTGTGTGTGTGTGTGTGTAAATGGACTTGCAATCTCACAAACGAATAAAGCGTTTACAAAATAATTTAGTACAATTACTATCGGTGAACACTGAAACCCTATTGTAAAAGCCAGCAAATGTTCGAACGAATACCAGAATTTTTAAATGAATTTAAATGGATATCATTTTGAAATCAACATTTATCTGAATTTTGATATCTACTTTACTCAAAAACTACAATAGTAGAAAGATGACATTTTACAAACGCACGTGAAATTGCCTGCAGATTTGCAGAATCACAAATTCAAATTCAGAATCAAAACGTACTGTAACAGGGCAAAACAGTCATTTTTAAATTGCGCATGCTCAAAACGATTGTTGTACAGTAATGTAATCAGTCCCAGGGTAACCCACAAGTGACATATCTACTAATGTTTATGAAACTCGACCAATTAGTTTTTGAGGTAAAGTAGATGCATACATTGCACAGATAGACACACGAAGAGATCAAAATCTAATGTCAGCACAGGACATGACTTTGCCTGCAGACTCAAATTCATTTTCTCTTTGTTTCATTAATAATTCATTAAATTGAGTTTCATTGCACTAAATACCATGCATAATTAATTGAAATTACGCCAAATTGAAACTTTTTCATTCAATTTTAATTTTCATTTGGTCACTGAACTTATCTTTAAAGGTAACCTGGCGAAAATGTGAAAGACTTAAAATATCTTAAGAACGGTTAGTCCTAGAGTAATGCGGTAGATCTTATTTCTTTATCGTCAAGAATTGCATATAAAACAAGAAAATAATTGATATATTTGAGAATATGTAGTCTTTTATTTTAGATTTTAACGATTTTTATGGGTAATTTTGCAAAAGAGGCAGATTTCTTTTCCGAATCGTACCAAAATGTAATCAGTCCCAGGGTAACCCACAAGTGACTTATCTACTAATGCTTATGAAACTCGACCAATTAGTTTTTGAGGTAAAGTAGATGCATACATTGCACAGATAGACACACGAAGAGACAGAGAAACAGACACAAAGACGTCACGCTAAAAACGGTGTTTTCTCGTAATCTAGGGATTCCAAAACGTGTAGATCCGCCGAAAACTTAAGTAGCGATTTTCGACACGATTCTAATACTTCTCCTATACATTTCCATGTATTGCAGGGAAAGTAAAAATATGTCCAATGTATTTCCCGTCCCTTTTTTTTTAAACGGGTGCTAGAAGAACGTGACATACATACATACCATGGAGTAAGAGGGTTACGCCTTACTTCTACGTTACATACAATAATAAGATTCAATTCTTTGGAATTACTTTTTGGTGATTTCACCGTGATACATGGATTCCATTATTTTCGTATATTTTAACTTGTTTAAACCCGAATTCAAATTTAAAACAAGAGAGATAAATCATGCATAAGCATTGATTATGAAACACTTTCCAACTGAAATGAAATTTCATTTAAAAATCTCTAAAATGTGATACATTCAGTGGTGATATATCTTACATTATCACAGTACTACAGTAATTTATTATACTTAAATATTTAAAACTTCATCGAAATATAAATCGTCTGATTCTCTGTGCAAAATCAATGAATATTTCATTCATATAAATTGTATTCCAGACTCCAGAGTTAAATAATTTTGCGTGAAAAAAATTCAGCAATTCTTATATAACTCACCTTACAATCGCTTGAGATATTTGCATTCTGCATAAGTAAAAATTAGGTTTCGTTGTAGAAATAATAAAAGTTTAGGGATCATTTAAAATCACAACTATTGTAATTGCGTAGGCACGGAATTTAGATACATAGATAATACACAGATAATATATATGTGTGTGAGTGCATGTATTCAAAGTATTGGAATCGTGCCGAAGATCGGAACTCGAATTTTCGAAGGATCTACACGTTTTGGGACTTCTGGAACGCGAAAAAACTATTTTTAGGGCGACGTCTGGGGTGTAAGGGTCTGAGTGTGTTTCTGTGAAGATATTATATTCACTCTAACTGAAAAACTAATGGACCGAATTTCATAAAATTTGGTAGGTAAGTTTTTTGTGGGAAACTATGATGTTCAATAGATTTTAGTACGATTCGTAATAAAAGAAGCTGCCTTCTTTGAGAACTGACCGGCAAAAATTGTCTTTATCCACTCTAGCTAAAAACTAATGGACCAAATTTAACAAAATTTGGTATATAAATCACTTGTAGGTTATTCTGGTATGATTCGGGAAAAAGGAACGGGCTGTTTTTGCGAAATGGCCCGCAAAAATCGTTAAATATAAAAATAAAAGACTACGTGTGCTCAATTATATCAATTAAATGCTTATTTTATACGTGATTTTTGACAACAAAAATAAAAATATGATGTGGGCAACACATGACTTTCCTTATATAATGTAATGAATTTACTACTTTTACAGTAAAAAATAGGATTTTCTTGTAGTAGATACTAATATTCTTTCCCAGATATTGAATTTTCGACAATTAGTCGTCATTTTCCTTGATTTAGCGTCATTTTTATCCATTCGGCGAGATTTTCGTTAATTTGGCAACATTTCAAAAAAGTCGCCAAGTTGGCGACATTCCGCCAAATTCGTGGCCAAAATCTCGCCAAGCGTTATGCACTAAGAAATAAGTTTTTCTTAAAGCAGATAAATGACTATTGGCGTTCAAATACAAAAGTATTATTCAAAGTATCTTTTTTCAAGAATGGAACGAGCTAGATCCACGAGAAGGATTACACTCAATTTATCGCATGGTATTACATATGAAAAGTAAAATGTTTCTCAATAGGAAATATTTTTCTTATTATTTTATATGACTTTTTGATAATTTTTTTAAAAAATGTACAATATCTCGAGAACGGTTCACGTTAGCGTTCTAAAATTTATGTCAATCGTTTTCTAATGAAAAATTACATAAGAAATGTCTATTTGCGTAACTTTATTAGTGGTTTTAAATTTTTGACGATTTTTTCAAAATTTAATTCGAAAATTTAGGGGTGTTCTGAACATTTGATTGCGTATAAAAACAATAGGCTTCCAGTGTTTACAGATTGTGATTTTTGTACCAAATTTAGTTCGAATCGGTCCATTCGTTCGTTAGTTATCGTCTCCACAGACTCACTGACACACACACACACACACACACACACACACACACACAGACATCACTTCAAAAATGTTTGATTCGTGATCAGGGATGCTTGAAACGTGCTCTCCCGTCGAAAACTCGAATTCGAATTTTCGACCCCGTCACAATACTTTCATTGTACATTATGTATATAAGGAAAGTAATAAGACTAACCCCATTACTGTAGGACTAGCTGTTCTTGAGATATTTTAGTTTTTTCGCATTTTCGCTACGCCACCTTTGACAATAAGTCCAGCTATCAAATGAGAACCAAATGTAAGTTTAACGTGCAAATTCAGTGTCATTTAGAATACTTATGGGTGTTATTTTGTGCAGATAAACTCAAATTATTATTGAAGAAATAAAGAGAACGTGAATATGAGTCTGCATGGAAAGTCATGTGCTGCCTACATCAGAATTTTTAACAATCTTACAACAATGATTCATAGAAGTGAACGGGGATTATTTGCAGACCATTTCGTAAAAAATGTAGAATCTATATTTGAGGATCCACTAAATTTTTGTAGAATAAAATGTTCTACAAATTTAAGCTGCGTACTAAATTTAAACTCTCTAGGACGTAGGAAAGTGCATTAAAAATGCCATCAAATAAGTATAAAAAGGCAGACAGACAGACGACTATCAATCATGAAGAATTATATAAAATTAAAAAAAAATTCGATAAATTGTTATCTACCATATTTATTTTAAATTGCGAAACCTCTCTTATATATAAAAAAAATTAAACGCTTGGAGAGATATTTATTATAAAATAATACCTCTTTTTTCTTTCAGAAAGATATAGCAAGAGTCAGAATTTAATTGAATTTGTTTATCTCCCTATATTAAATTATTTTTATTTAAAAAACTACCTAACATATTTTACTGAATTTCTTTTTATATATTTTATGGGATAATTTAAATATTTTCTAAAATTTTCGAAGCAATTTGTGAATTTTAATATCGCTTAAAATGTGTTTGAAACATTGTGTCCTATAGGGTTCAATGTATTTCATTTTTTCAACCCGAGTTCAATCCAAAACTAACTGGGTGATATTATTCATTTATATTCCCGTAGGCCCCACAGACCGTCTGCAAAACATACTAAAATTTCATTTTGATAAAGTCATTTTTACGGCAGTTATCGTGCTAACGGACAGACAGACAGAAAGAAAGAATGAACAAAGTCATAAACACTTTTCAACTATTTTGTAAAGTGTTAACAAAGTCATAAACACTTTTCAACTATGTTGCAAAGTGTTAAAAACATTCACGTATTTTAATATTAGAAATTCTCACCAAAGCCAAGATTGTATTAATTTAAGAAATACTACATGAGAAAGAGGAAAGTATTACAAATACATATTCCTTTAGAACGTATGTTTGGGTGTTCTAAGATTTCATTTCGATTTATGCTGACGACTCGATCATCACCGGTATTATCTCAATTGCTGTGAAATGCAATGAAACAATGCTCAAATGCAATGAACAAAGTCATAAACACTTTTCAACTATGTTGTAAAGTGTTAAAAACTTATATGCTCTTTTGTATTAGGATTCTCAAATATTAAAATTATTTTTTTTTATTTCGAATTTCATAATTTATTTGTTAAATTAAGTTTTTATTTGAAATCTTCCATAGTTCGAGTCTATCCAAACCCGACTTTTGATAGTAATATTCATTTTGGGAACTCAAAGTGGGTGCGAGTTTCATCTTGTGCATCCAATTAGTCACTTAATGACCGAAAAAGTTCTAAATAAAGATTCTTCTGCATCATCGTCCTCTTCATTCCTATTTTTCAACTTTCGTGATTTTTCAACTGGTTACATTCTGCTTGCTCTCGGGAACTTTGCCGTTTACCACTTAAGTAGTCAGCATCTCGAATCTAGTAAATGTCCTTTATCGGAACTCCCGCATTAAAATAATTTAGTAAAAAATTCCATGTAAAATTGGGAACGATTACTGGTAAGCAAACCCATAATTATTCTCTAGGAAACACGTGGTATATGACTTTTTACAGTACAATATCAGTAATCCGGCATTATTAACAAGAATGATCAATCATGCATAAAGCATTGATTATGAAACACTTTCCATCTTCAACGCACTTTCATTTAAACATCTCTAAAATACGATACATTCCTTGGTAATATTTTTTAAATTATCACAATAATACATTAATTTATTATATTTGAAAACTTAAAACTTCATCGAAAAAAATGAACTTCATTCAAATCACGGCGTTGAAATATAAATTGCCAGGTTTAAACATCTCTGAAATGCGATACATGTCTCGGTAATATTTTTAAAATTATCATAATATTACAGTAATTTATTATATTTGAAAACTTCATCGAAAACAAATGAACTTTTTCAAATGACGTCATCGAAATATAAGTCGCCTGGCTCTCTCCATATAAGCAGCATTTCATTCATATAGTTTTCCATTCATTTCATTCATTACAATACTATAATAATTAATTTTATTTAAAACTTAAAATCATGGAAGTACAAGTAATTTAACTCTATGCTCAAACTTCATCAAAAAATCGTTTGCTTCTCTGTAAAATCAATGATTGTTTCATTCATATCACAGCTATATTGCAGACTCCATGGGCTAAATAATTCTGCTTTAAAGAAATGCAGCAATTCTTATACAACTCATTCTACATCTTTTGGTATTTACATACTTCATAAGTGAAAAGTAGGCTTCGTTGTAGAAATAATCAAAGTTGGATGATCATTTAAACTCAAGTATATTGTAATTGCGTTGTTTAAGGAAGTAGATGCACAGAATTTAAGCAAAAATAAGCGGTTTTAGGACGAATACAACACTAAATATGAATTAAGAACTTTAAAAATCTCGATTGTGACATTAAACGGATGCCATATATTATTTTGAAGTGGATCACGTGATCTCTTCATATAAAAGAAGTAATTATTATTTTAATTTTTATTTAAAAAAATACTGAATATATTTTGCTGAATTTTTTTTATATGTTTTATGGTATAATTTGAATATTTCCTTAAACTTTCGAAGCAATTTGTGAATTTTAAATCCGCTTAAAAAACGCTTGAAGAATTAGAACCCATAGGGTTCAATGTATTTCATTTTTTCAACCCAGGTTCAATCCAAAACTAATTGGGTGATGTCATCCATTTGTATTTCCATAGGTCCACAGGCCGTCTGAATAACATACTAAAATTTCGTTCTGATAATGTCATTTTTACGGCAGTTATCGTGCTAACGGACAGACAGACAGACAGAATGAACAAAGTCATAAATACTTTTCAACTATGTTGTAAAGTGTTAAAAACAAGTTGGGGTCGGATTACTGAATTAGTCGGATAATGGAAAATTAGAGATAATAGATAAATAAAATTATTTAATATGTATACAATTAACAGGGAAGATCGTCGAATTAACAGAAATCTTAAAAATTTGAATTCGTTTTGCCTTTATTATTAAAACTGAATCAGAAACATTTAACTGAATCATTTAACGGAAAAAATATGGCCAATTTTCAATAAGTACAAAGTCAAAATGGTAAAGCAATGCATGTAACATCTGTTGAAAAGTTTAAACTTCAAACTAATTTTTTTGTCAAAACTATATTTTTAACCTTGCACGCGCCCTAGTTTAAAAAGTAACAGAATCCTAAAATTTTGCAAGGTATTATGTAATGTATATGTCTATAATGCCTACCTAAATTTAGATGCAAAATTTGAACACAAATATTTTAAACAAAAATTTCTTGTAAAATTTTGGTAGTTATTTCAATTTTTTAAAGCATAAATTTCAAAACAACATTTTATTTTAAATTATTTTTTGTAAATTTAAGTATAATTCCAGACATACCTTATTATGTTTATGTGTGTAAAATATTTTGTGTATAGGTGCTATAGGTTAGCCTGTGGTATGTGCACAAGACATGAATGTATTTATTTTCTTTTAAAATCGCCATTAAATATTTTGCCAAAAAATATATACATACTATACTCGTATTTTACTTTTTTATAAATATTTCTACAAACTTACATATAAATATTAAAATATTATTTAATTCATTTAATTTGTATGATTATGAACTTATCTGCAAAATTTATGAACTTAGGATAAAAAATGAATGAACTTTAGATGTCAAGAATGATGTCCCCTACTTAAACTCACTATAGTATGACATGTACAATATAAATCTAAATTTATGTATTATAATTATAGGCATATTGCACTTTTGTTAACTACTATTTGGTATGAAAACATTATTATTTGGAGAAATAGTTTTAAGATGATTGTATTTTTGTAACTATCCCTGCATTAAACATTTCCTAACTTAATATTTGTGAAATCACCATTTCTTCGTCTGATACTCTTTTCTTTTGACCAGTTTATAACGGTATTAAAATATTTTAAGGCAACATTCAGATTAATGATTACGAATCTTGATGTATCAATTGCATTTATATTTGAATGTTCTTCTGTCAAAACTTCTTCACATTTTTCGTCATCAATCATGATCTGTAATTTATGTTTTCACCACTACCTAATCTCTTTTAAATCTCCATCTTGTCTTAAAGTTTTATGGTTTCCATTTCTGGACACTTTAAAACTGATCCCAATAGATAGCGAACAAAATGAAAATAAATTTGTACTTAACAATATATGTAAAATCAAACTTTTAATATACAATATAAGATAAAAAATCGATTCACAGGGCAAAATAATCCGATAGTAATAAAACTGTACATACAAAAACCTGTCGAGCGAATATGAAAATATTCAAAAATTCGCAGCTGATTATAACAATGCTTCGCCGGTGAATTCGCGGCCATTACGAGCACATGAAGGAGTTTGAAAGAGGGACTGCATGAGACTGGATGGGCACACCGCAGAACCGCTCGGCATTTGGGTAGGAGCGATGCAGAAATTAGACGATGTCGGCAGGAATGGGTTCGAAATGGCAGATTTCAGCGACAAGCGGACAGCCTAAAGTGACAACAGAACGGGAAGATAGAGCGATTGTCAGAGCAACTGTGACAACACGAAATTCGTCGTCATCAACCATCCAACGTGTGACAAATACGGAAGTGACCACCCAGACCATTAATAGAAGACTACGGGAGCGGAATCTATACTCGCAGCGCCCATTACGCTGCCTACCACTGACCAGTATACACCGTCAACAGTGATTGCAATAATGTCGGGCCCGATCAACGTGGAATTGTTCGGATTGGGAACAAATTGTCTTCAATGATGAGTCCCGTTTCGAACTGAGTCCCGACGACTATCGCAGATGTGTCTGGAGACAGCCCGGATATCTTCAAGATCCTGCGCTTACTATCCCACGCCACATAGCCCGACAACAGGGAGTTATGGTCTGGGGTGCCATTTCGTTTGATAGCCGGACCTCTTTGATAGTCCTCCGTGGCACAACCATCACAGCACAGCGGTACGTTGCCGACATTCTACGACCCGTTGTATTACCATTCTATTAGCGACACCCCGGGCTAACTTTTCCGCAAGACAATGCCAGGCCACACACGGCACGCCTCTTTATTGATTGCCTGCGTGCTTACGACACACTTCCTTTGCCAGGCAGATCCCCAGATCTCTCGCCTATTGAGCACATTTGGGCTGAGATGGGGCGTTGCCTGAGACCATCCCAGAATGTAGAAGAATTAGCTCGTAAATGTGAGATCATTTTGAACGACATCCCTCAGAACACCATCCGGCAACTTTATGCATCAATGCCACTTCGGGTAACAGCTTTTATCAAGGCCAGAGGTGGACCAACGCCATTTTGACGTGCTCACTTTGTGTAGATCCTTCAGTGCAATAAGTCATTCAATTATTCTGAAATTCTAATCATTTCTTTTCCTGTACATCCACATTACACGTACCAACTTTTGTCTCATTTGGATAACTCTTTCTTGGTGCGTCGATTTTTTCTTTGTCTTAGAGTGTATAGACGTGGAAACGATGTGATCAAGACAATGTGAGACGTGTTACTGTTTGACGAACATTTTGCTCCGAAATGGAAACAAATATCACATAAAGGGAACAAGCATCACATAGTATGGAAAAAGCCAGACGATACCTTCATTTCTATAGTGTTGGATTTTTAGACGTGCCGAAGTATTGAAGTGCCAAGTTACTTAGAATGTATATTTTCACATTGATGTTTACAATTTTTTCGAAATGAATAGTAATATGTCATATATAAGCAATTTAAAATTTCTTATTTTAAGTTCACCTGTGACCAAATGCTGTGCAGCAATACTTCTTTTGCTGAATTATGAAATTATCTTTATAACAAATTGAATTTTATAGGGATTAGTGCTTCCATCTCTATAATTCAACATCTGTTTCATATAGTTCTACAGAATGATATATTTAAGATATTTTTTCTTCAAAATGAACCTGTAAAGCTGCGGATTCTAATTGTCTTTGTACGTAATGACATTTAAAGTCAGTCTTTACTCTCAACATAATTGTAAAAATGTCAAAATGTATATTATAAACTAATACTTGAAAGGAAAATGCAATTTAATGGTATACATGATGAAGTAAATCCTGCCGTTTTAATCTGATATAACAAACCCGTTTTAATTTATAGCACAATACAAAAACTTATCTAATCTCTTTACGTCAATATAAAACCTAACTAAAATGCACCGGAATGTGAACTATTTATTAATCTACAAAAGGCACGTTTGCAGAGTAGCGACACAAAAGTTCCACAGGACATGCATAGGCTATTTATGATATTCATCTTAGGTACTTGAAGAGAGTTCGAAACACACCTTGTGTATCCAATTAGTCACTTAATGGTCCCGAAAGTTGTGTGGCAAGTTGCTTTCTCCTAATTATTGTCTCCTTATATTTCATTCTGTGATGGTTTACTGTTAATAAACATTATCTTCTACCGGAACATGCAATTTACACGTTATGACATATTTTAAGCCTTGAAAATGTCTTTTATCCGAATTTTTAAAGGGAAAACTAATATTAGCGCTTTAAGCTTAAACTTCCTTCGTAAAGACGTATGCTCCTGAGGAATTTGGGTAACAATTAATATTTTTGAAAACAAACGTGTTTCACACCGTCCACAATATAAACAATCATTGATGGCAATCAAATTTATCATCTATGTTTTTACCATTTTTGAAACATCTATTTCTTATGATCTATTATAGATCGAGCTTAGATAACGATAATTTGCCATCTATGTTTTAACTATTTCTTGAACATCTATTTCTCAGGATATATAATAGATGGAGCTTAGATGTAGACTTATATGAATTCAACATCGGATTTCAAAACACGTCAGGGTGGTCACTACGAATTTACACATCCAATTCTTATAAATTTCTAAATGAAATTCCATTTTTTCATTTCCATTTTTTTTTCAAGATTGGCTTATATAGAGCTTAGACAATAACTGATAATGATTCAGCTTGGTCTGGGAAATTTTGGAGGGAGTTGAGGAATCACTATGGATTTACATTTTCGGCTTTTTTTCCATTTCCGGTTCAAAAAATTTCATCGCAACATTTATTTCTCTGAATCGGTTACAGATGGCACTTAAATGATAACCGATATGGATTTATATAAAATCTCTTGGAGTTGGGTATTCACTAAGGATTTCAACTTCCGGTTCAAATAATTTCCTTAAAACATTTTTTATTCAAAATCGGCTCTATTTAGAGCTTCGATAATGACTGATCTAATTCTAGCGAAAGCAGATATATAAGAATTTAAGAATTTGCACTTCCGATATAAGTTGCTGATGTAAGTTTCAATTAAAAAATATGTTTTCCTTGTAATATCTATTTTTCAGGATTAGTAATAGATAGGGCTTAAATGATAACTGATAACAATTCACATCATATTTAAGAAAGAGACATGAGAGTTTACATGCGACCATTTCTGGTTTTTTCCACTTCGGATTAAAAAAATATACATTGATAATCCTATTTCTCAGGATCAGGTATCGATAGAGCTTCAATTATGACTGTTACAGATTTAACATTAAATTATCAATAATGATTTCCACTTCCGGTTTTGTAGATATCACTTGTTTTTTAAGTCACGTATCTGCATGAAATAAGTAAGAAAAATAGTTTTAAATTCTTCATAATTCCATCTAAAATGAAATGTACACACCACTTGCTACTATATAAAGGCTCTTTCAAAAAGTTCTTGCCATGAATTATCAAGTTTGAGTATTATTTTGATAAATCTAAATTCATTCTTATAAAATGAAAGCTTTTGTGGGTAAAAGAAGAGGAATTTAAAATACATTAATCTATTTTTATCCCAGTACTGGATTTTAAATCTCAAACAAAATCCTTCAATAACCTAGAACTACAAAAAACAGTTTATTGAAGTAATAACCTAAATGCTTTCATGTGGCTTGCTGTGCCCTTTATGATATTCATCTACGGGTACTTAAAGTGGGTGCGAGTCTTACTGTGTATATTCAATTAGTTATTTAATGACCACTAAACTTATACGAGGATTTGCTTCTGCATCACTGTCGTCTTGAATTTGACCCTCAGTGGTTTTACTGTTAGTTGCGTTCTGGTCTCTGAGGACTTCAATTACCTTCTACATATTAAGTAACGTTCGCAGACAATACCTTTTATCAGAACTCCAGGGAAGGTAGCATTTAGCTGAAATTTTCAGATAAAACCAAGATGTTAGAGCGTTTTATTAAATAAGGCAACAAAACCTGCGGTATAAATGTATTGGTCCATATATTAATGCAAAGGTAAATAATAAATTGCATGGACACACGTTACTTTTTCATGTCCCATCTGTAGCGGGCGTGACTCCTCTATAACTAGTTGCCTTGCCACAATATTTGAAGTAGACAGACACTATGGTCTGCTTATGAAGGTTTCTGGATGAAGCTCCGCGACTCTCAGAAGTATTCCTTTGTATTAGACCAGACACATTGTTAGAAACTCGACACTTTTATGTACAAAACACTTAAAGCCATACCTCTGACTACGAAAGCCTCTGACTACGAAATAACATGATACACGACAAGGCGTATTTACCAACTAGCTAGTCGCGCGTGTACATCTTTACGGAAAAAACCGAGATTGGCGGAAACAAAGCCGCGGTTAAATGCCTTCACCTGCCTGATGTCACCAAGCAAGTGATTTGCCAATGACGACAGGTACGACATATACATTATGCAAATCTGAAAACAAATTATTATACAATAAAAATAAAGTTTAAAAGTTCAAAAATGTGTAGAAGTCAAATGGATTTCAGTCGCCACACATCCATACTTTCAAACATCCAAGTCATTCTATCGGTACACTAAGGTATGGATTGCAAACCAGTGTTAAAATCATTCAGTCAAGCTATAAAAGCTTGTTGAACTTGGTTGTCTGTTGCAGGTCGTATTCCAACCAGATGCTTCTTCAAAGGTCCAAAGAAACGGAAATCGCTGGGTGGTCAGGGCTATAACGGTGGGCGCTCAAGCACATGTGTCCTGCCGTTATCAAATGATTTGAGCCAAATTCAAATACCCTAAAGTGTCGTGATATTAGGTCCCACCACCGTAACAATTGGGCGATGAATTTTAATTTGTGTAGGCGCAGATCTTGTATAAATTTTATCTCACTGTAGAATTTAACTTTTGACAACATTTCCAGAGGTGCCACCATTTTTAAATGTTTGTTAAGCAATGTGTCTCATACGTGATGTCCTCAAGTAGCAGGAGGCAAGATAGTTAGAAGGATATTTCAATAGTCCATACTATCGGAATTTATTCACCCAATACGCAGTTTCACGCTTATGATAATTTTTATCATCTTATTTAAGTTTCCTTATATGTCGTCCTTGTATAACAAATTTAAGTTTCATTTCGATACATCTAAATCGCTTATAAAATTATTACTTTTTATGAGTAAAAGAAGAGGAATTTAAATATCGATTTATATATTTTATACCTGGAGTATAAATCTTAAACTAAATCCTTCAATAACCTAGAACTACAAAAGACAGTTTAATGGAGTAATAACCCAGAGGCTTTCATGCAGCTTGAAATGCTCCTTATGATATTCATCTTGGGGTACTTAAAGTGGGTGCGAGTCTTATCTTGCATATCCAATTAGTTACTTAATGACCACTAAAGTTCTGCGAGAAGTTGCTTCTGCATCACAGTCCTCTTATATTTCACCTTCAGTGGTTTTACTGCTAGTTACTTTGTGGTCTCTAAGGACTTTAATTGCATTCTACAACTTAAGCAGAGTTCGGAGCCAGGCAAATACCCTTTATCAGAACTCCAGGGAGTGGAGCATTTAACTGAAATTTTCAGATAAAACCAAGATGTTGGGAATCATAATGGTATTGTGAAGAAATTGGACGAAATTTGTTAAAAAAATATGTGCATCTTTATAAGGCTTATGACTTATTTCCAATATACGACTTAGAAGTAGAGTGTAGATCCTACTTATTGTGAGCCCACACATACTAAGATTTTGCATTTAACTAAAAACTGTGAAATGTTAATTGCTGCATTGCTAATTAAAGCCTGATTTGCTTGTTTTTTGTAAGCAGCATTTTTAGCCTTCGGATATAACGAGCAAATTACCAGGATATTACAAAATTGAAAAACTGAATAAAATAACAAAACATATGATAAAACTGACCATTTAACCCCCGCTTCGCACGAACATAATGACTAGTGGTCATTGAATGTGTCAGCTATTTATTTAATAAAAGTTCTGTATCGTTTCAAATTTAAACATAAAAATGTTGCACATTTATTGTTCTATTAATATGGAAATTGTGATTTGCACGACAATCTTTCATCTTCTATCACTGTATGTTACCTTATTTTCAACGTTTTCAGGCATCTTATCCAAAAATCAATTAAAGCATTATTTTATAATAGTTTGATTTGAATAATAGCCATCAAAGTCTCCATTTACCGCAATGGAATCAAAAACTATAAATAAATTTATTAATGAAATATGATAAAATATAATATGCTGTAATCATAAATTAGCCCTTTGCTTACGGAAGGGACAGCGTCAATCTCAAACGAAGAACCTCTCAAAAAGCCAGGTATTTGACATACCCTATCACAAACAGTTCGATCTCCCTTTGCAGGCATTGGCGCCATTGGCGAACTGTTTGGGATAGGGTATGTCAAATATCTGTTTTTTTTAGAGGTTCTTTGTTTGGGATTTACGTTGTTCCATCCGTAAGCAAAAGGTTTAAGTATCTCAATGTTTGATAGTGTACCAATATAGTTAAATAAGAAAATTTAGAATATTTCTTTTTCTACCATGATATAAAAACGAATATTGTATGTTTAGTCATTCTCAAGTTATAGATGAAAGAATCCTGGAATATCAAAAGAGCTTATTTAGGACGTATTTCGCCAACGTTGACTTTAGTTTAAAACAGGTCATTTGAAAATCGAGTGGTGTTATCTATATATGTATTATTTCAGTTATACACAATGATGTTTTAATATTTTATCAATATATGCTTTAAACTTTTAAGAATTATATATTTCAGAGCGTCCTCTAGAGAAATAATTATTTTAGAATTTTAAACTCAGTTCTTATTTCTTTGAGCATGTGAAAATCCTAAAATTATCCCTGACATTAATTATCCTAAAATTATCCCTGACATCCCTGTATTTAAAAATTATTAATATATGCTTTGAAACAATCTTCAAAATATATGGCATTTGAGTTTTATTGTAATAAAATTATTTAAGACTGAAAAAAACAGGAACTAACAATCTTAAAAATTCAGTTTGAAACTATTACAAGAAAACAAAATTTTATCTTCTATGTCACTGGACTTCTAGAGAGTACAAATGGATGAAAAATTAAAAAAAAATATCCACCCTTGAGTGGGTAAGGGAATAAACATTTCGACTCTGTTAAGTTCTGTCTCTTAGTTTATACTAGAATTGTGCAGAAATTACCCTTCTAAGTCACGGGAAGATTCACTTATCCGGTGCGCTTCTGGGAGGGGGAAGAGAAGTATAAAAATACTCCCCAGTTTTCTACGCCTCAAGAAGAAGAAGAATCCGGCTTCGTTAGAATCTATTCTGTGCTTAACAAGTATGGAAGAATTCGGTCTTATTAGGTCATCGAAGGTTTTCAAGAAGGTCTAGAAAGAAAAAAAAAACACTTCAAACAATAATGATTATATAGATATCAAAATTCCATAGTTTTGTTATAATATATCTAACTTCGCTCCTGTAAAGATCATATAAAATGAGCTTATGTATAAAATAATAGAGATTTAAAGACCCATTTATATATTTCAGTCGCTTTACGCGAATATAAAATTTGAATGATGAAGCGCCGGAATGGGAATCCATCAGTAACCAAGAATCACAAAAGACACTGATGAAGTAATGACCCACAAGCTTCCATGTAGCTTCCTGGGCCATTTATGATATTCATCTTTGGGTACTTAAAGTTGGTACGAGTCTTATCTGGTTCATCCAATTAGTCATTTAATGACCACGAAAGTTCTGCTAAGAGCTGCTTCTGCATCATCGTTCTCTCCAAATATTTCATCCTCGATGGTTTTACTGCTAGCTATTTGCCCTTTCGGAACTTTAATTGCCATTTGCATGGGGAAATCTACAGAATGGGAAATCAGTATCGTTTTGCCTTACGACACTTGGTTAAAATCGAAATTACTCTGGAAGTCCTTCTGGAGGGGTATATCACAGTTGCGGTACAATCAACTGTAAGCTTACTGATTAATTACATCACCTATCTATTTCGCCTTTGTAACAAAGCTTTCCTTTTTATACCAAAGCTTCCCTTTTGTTTTGTCTAATTGAAACCAAATAATTTTTGCGATTGTAACAGCATTTGCACTTTATAAACTATTTGATTTACAAAGCTTCCCTTTTGTTTTGTCTAATTGAAACCAAATAATTTTTGCGATTGAAACAGTATTTGCACTTTATAAACTATTTTATTTATATTTTACAGGTTCAACGTTGACTATATCCAGGCAAATATGAAATTAGTGTCGTTTCGTATTACAATAAGGCGAATTTTCGTCAGAATTTTTTGCAGTAAGAGCATTTCATACTTATAACGTGTTAATTCTGTGATTTTTGATTGATTACTAAAATTAAGATTATTTGCCCGTTTTCCATCACTAAGATCTCCATTTCTGCTTGCTAACTCCATGATAATATACATGATCCAACAAACATGACCACAAACAATGACTTTTGTAATTTTGTGTTAATTATCTGTCGCAATTATTAATGTCAATCACAGATACGAATCATATTTTTAAAAGATTATTTTTAATGATTTCAGCGCTTCGATTTTATTGGAATTTAGTCTTCGGCTAATCTTTGTGACGTTTTTGCATTCAATTAGTTTGTATGCAATTAGATGTTTGCCTGCCATCAACCAATCACAAATAAATTAGAAGTTGATTTTACCCATCAAAACTTTTCCACCCTGGCAATGAGAGATTTTATTAATTAATGTTTAATTGGCTTAAATCAAAATAACAAGCCCGTCTTGTAGTGCATCTACGGGTTCATATTTGTCTGTCTGTACCATTTAAAACCTTTACATTTCGTTATCTATTCACAATGCGTGTGAAATTTTGCAGGATAGTTTTAATATAGAGGAACAACTAAATATTCCCTTTGAACATAAAATATTTTCAGTTTACAAGCATTCACACTTTAAAGATTCATAAACATATTTTTATAGTTGTCTAGTAATGTTCTGGCTTTTCTATATTCTCCAACTCTTCATTTGTAAAAAAAATATGCGCCTTGATAATTCTAACTGAGAATGAATCCACAATAAAGATGGAAGAAAAACCCCACAATGAAATTACCAACTTACATGAAACGTTGCCCGCATCATATACAAGCATTTCTCTCTGTTCGCTTCTATTCTCCCCCAGTCCCCCACCAACTATCAACAGATCCAAAACTCATCGTCCTCCTCTTACTAAAAGATGAAGACTCCTCTCCTCCTCTTCCGATTCCTCCTCCCCTCCTCTACTTTGGCAGAACTCATTATAGACACTGCATATAGTTACTAATGAGAAGCGGGTATCAGAGCCATGGATAGAAACCGGGATCGATACTGCTAAGGGGGGTTCTCCCCCTCGTAAAATCTTTTGCAGGGGTGCAGCGTTAATTCCTGGCTATAATTGAACGGATCTGCAGGAGAAGAAAAAAAACGCATTTGAGCGATGGGTACAGAAAAGAGGAAGCAGGTTTTCGGGACTTTAAGCTGAAACAGGAACAGGGTTTCAATGGGTTATCTGGAAGTTTTACGTGTTAACAAAAAAGTGAAATAGTTTGAAAGTTTTTAGTAATGCATAAAAAGAGTGGCATGTTGTATTTTAAGCTGTCGTTGAAAGGTCGTGTTCTACTGAGATTTAGTAATCTTCGTCAAATGAAAAAAAAAACGTTTATGGGATATTATTCAGTAAACTGCGTGATATCTAAACTATATATTATATATATATATATATATATATATATATATATACTAAGAAACTACCAAAACTTCTATGGTTTTCCTTCTTCTATTGCAAAGTTAAATACTTTTATATGGAAAGGATGTCATAAGTCAAAACAGCTCTAGATGAAAATTTTCTCCCAAATACTTAGTGTTGCAAGTCGACAAATGTTTACTTGCATTAAGCATTAGCCGACATCTGTTTTCAGCAGGTGGCAAATTTTTAAGTTTTAAATTTATTAAAAAATATTTTTTATAACAGGTCTAGTTATGATATGTCAAATATATAACGCTTAAAAATACTATATCAATGTGAAATTGCATAGAGAAATGCTGATTGAGCAAAATTTTACATTTTGGAATATTTTGGAATAATTATTTTGTAATTTGAATTTTCTATTGGTCGAAGTGTTTTATTGTTCCTTTGTACATTCTAGTTTCAGAAGTTTCAATATATTTTAATTTTATTAATTTTTATGTTTAGAGAATTCAATATATCTTTTACTTTAATGCACGCAGATAGATGCACATTGATATTTATTTTCAAAATTTATTTTATTTTTCAAAATAGTGTTTTAATAAATCTCTTATATTGGTTTACGAATATGATAACACCAATATGTCAGTCAGTATGTCAATATTTCAAAATATTATTTATATGTGGGGACTAAAATATTTAAAATACTTTTAGTCCCCCCCCCCCTACTCTCTGATATTAAAAAATTACCCAGTTTAGAAAATAAATTTCACGGTTGGCCTGAAAATTTGCTCGTAAGAAAAATAATTTGATTTTTTGTTTTTCTTCTTAATACTTTATATATATGTAATATGGTAACATATTAACTTAAGAATTAAATTAATGAGATGCTATAACTATAAATCTGCGAGTGAATTCCCTACAATTCCACTTTAAATTTCATCCAGCCAAGAAGCAAATATGATTAGGACTGTCGAGTTCTAAAGTTGAAAACAGCAGGAATTGCGTATCATTAAAATTCATTTAGTAGCAATTACATTTGAGGCGTTCTTCATTTTCCCCTCGTTGATTTCATTAACTGGAGTTACCATTGCTGATCTAATTGTCTGCTTCTAATGGGAATCCCCATTATGGTCAGTCTCGGAAAAGAAATTTTATTTTTGGTGGCTTTATAATCGGCAAGTTTGCTGGAATAAGGATAATAAAACTTTGGATATAACGTGCCGAACTGTTTTACCAGAATCTGATTATGCTAGTTTACTACTATATTGTTGTCTTTATGTAAGATGACGAATTTGATTATGATTTACAAATGAAAAGGAATTCTGTTTCACTATTAATATTCCTGTAAAAAACACAAATGTTTTTATTACACTGTCTTTATATATGCAAGTTATCAAGATATTGGTGGACCTTTTTTCATCATATAATTGTTTTTACGAAAATGCATTCCTTGAAATATTTATTTTACAAGATTCGCTAGAGATAGAGATCAGATAATATTTTGCTTTAGATTCAGCGTCATATTTTAAAGGAGAATGGAAAGCAGAGTTCATAAAGAATTTCCGGTTTTTTTTCCTTTTACGGTTCAAAAAGTTTAATTTTCCTTAAAACATCCTATTTTCGTAATTGGTTATAGATAGAACTTAAATGGTAATTGATATGAATTTCAATATCAGATTCTGGAGAAAGCAGAGTTGTTCACTAAAAACTTTCATTTACGATTGAGAAATTCTCCTTGAAATATCTATTGATTGGCTATAGATAATTCTTAGATAATGACTGATATTGATTCAACATCAAATTCAGGAGGAAATAAGGTAGTTCGATAAAACTTTTTCTTTCCGGTTTCTTTTCCACTTCTGGATCAAAAATAAACTGCAGAAAATTAGTAGCATCGGAACAAAACCTAAAATATATAACAAAAAGTCTTCAGGCCAAATTTTTGATTGATAAATTGGAAGGTAAATTCATGCCCATCGTCTTTCTGGTGTGCAATTTCAGAATCAAAAATATAATATTTGATAGTTTTAGAGTATTAATTCAACTGGATAAAATTAAGTAACAGTAGATTTAGAGCACGCGTCCACAGCTTAAATGCTTGTAACGATCTTATGCTGAAAACTGAAAGCGTCGTCACTCATTAAAATACATTTAAATCTCAATTATATGTGAGGTTCTCTAAATTTTACCCTCAGTTGGTTTCATTATTCGTAGTTGCCATGCATGCTGATCTTAATTGTCTTCTTCTAATGGGGAGCACCATTATGGTCACTTTCGGAAAAAAAATTTTACCTCTTCTAACTTCATAATGACAATTATCTGTCTTAAGAGGGTAATGGAACTTCAGTCTGTAAAATGTGATGATCTCGTATGTATGCTCACAGCGTAATGCTTACAGTGGAAAGTTGTGCGCTCACAGTATGAAATATGACCTTCCAGAACGTCTCGTAGTTCTCTGTTTTTCTTGTTCAAGCTTTTTATATGCATGAAAATTTTAACAATCTGGTGAATGATTTGTCTATGGTATCTTATTTCTTTCAGTTATAGCTTGACCTGGTATAATTTGTTTCTATTTGTCTTGTTATTTTTCTATACTCCATTCCTTATTTTTATTTACTGGATTTGGATTTTACTCTATACTAACAATGGGAAGTTATATTCTCATAAAATGAAATGGAACCTCCCAAGAAATATCATAGTTATTTTTTTTTCTATGGCATCTTATTTGTTCTATGGTTATAGCATGACCAGGTATAATTTGTTTCTCTTTGTCTTGTTATTTTTCTATACTCCATTCCTTATTTTTATTTACTGGATTTGGATTTTACTCTATACTAACAATGGGAAGTTATATTCTCACAAAATGAAATGGAACCTCCCAAGAAATATCATAGTTATTTTTTTTTCTATGGCATTTTATTTGTTCTATGGTTATAGCATGACCAGGTATAATTTGTTTCTCTTTGTCTTTTTATTTTTTTTTGTACTCCGTTTCTTATTTTTATTTACTAGCTTTGAATTTTATTCTACATTTTATTTCACATTTTGTTTCACAATTCTGTGCTTTCGCCAACAGTTGAGTCCATTTTGCCATTAAGATTTTAATTCATTTCCACTGAAATGGAAATATCCAAGAATTGTCTACTTCTTATCATGTTATTTGCTCAGCACATAATGTTGCAGTTTATTTGTTTGTTATTGCAACACGTCACTTTTACTTTCTTTATTTGATTAAATTGTCGCCTGTAGTGGTGCTGTGGAAACTTATACAGTCACTACGCATCACAATAACTTTGTAAGGAAACGTCACTGAGTATACACGTTAGGTCAATCAATAGTAAAATGATCATGCCAGATCAAATAAAAGTGATTGAAGCACCTCTACTGGATAATTCTAAAAAGATAGGATGGCGAAGTTGACAACAAAGCGATATGGTAGTTCATGACATCAGTTCATGACATCATTCGTGAATATGATAGCAATTGGACAATAACCGTTAGCCAATAGTGCATGTTAAAGAATATTAATTTTTATTTTTCAATGGTTTTATTCGCAATTTATCAGATGTCAACTAGTTGATTATACACAATATTTGGTAAATAAATATTATTCAGTTTTAAAATTATTTAATAATTTAAATTATAAATTTCTTTTTTTTTTAAATACTCTACGAATTTCTGCCAATTAGCTCTTGATTTTTATAAAATATTAATATTGGCATTCCAAAAATGGTATTCACCGTTAATACTCAAAAATAATTTAAAAATAACTTTTTCTCTATTACCTTATTTTTCGAGGAAAGCTGGGGATTACCATCAACATCTTTGAATTTAATTAACAACGCAAAAAGAAAACAAAAATTCATTAAATAAGAAAATACTAGGAAAGTACCTTAATCCAATCAAGAAAAAAAATTGATGGCGGAAATGTTTAAAATTTGTAATAATTGAAAAAATCGGAAAGCAATAGCAAAATAGCCAACTTTGTCTATCTGCAATCTTGACATGTTAATAACATCGGGAATAAACGTTCGATTTGAGGGCGATACATTTATAAGAATATTCTGTAAATAAATTATATAAGAAATAAATTGTAAGTAAATAAAAAACATAGAGTAAGTAAACATTCTATAAAAATATATAGCAAGTAAACATTCGATTTGAGTGCGAAATATTCATAAGTCTAAGAACATTCTGGCTAAACATATACAGAAATCTACGACATATTGTAGATATTTGCTCATTTGAACGCTTGCTTCCTCTTGGTGTGTCATAAAATGTCTTCTGTAACGTGTGTCAATTCCAGCTCATTAAAGAATATTTTACAATTTTGTAATTGGCTTTTTTTTAGTCTCCCTCGTTTTGCTGCAGAGTTCACTATCCTAACTCTTTAAATTATCCGCTAAGTATGCTGCAATCAATTTTATTCAATTGAACATTCTTATCTTACAGATAGATCCAATATGCATACTGAGGAACTTCTCCTTGCAAAGTTATTGGAGTGCTTCAGGACCTTGCTGGGAAAACTGTAGCATGGAAAAACATAGCAACAACGCGAACTCGTAAAGTATAAATCTGTCACTCAGCATTTCGATTCAGTTGAGGATGTTGAGTGAAAATATTATGCAACTAACTGTGTATTGATATTGAAATTTGTTCATCATCACATTTACAATATTTAGATATCAAATTTTTAACACTTTCCAACATAGTTAAAAGTGACTTTGGTCATACTGTCTGTCTGCCCGTTCGCACGATAACTGTCGTAAAAATGACTTTATCAAAATGAAATTTTAGTATGTTGTTCAGACGGTCTGTGGAACATATGAGAATGTAAATGAATAATACCACTTAATTAGTTTCAGATTGAACCCTGGTTGAAAAAGTGAAATACATTGAACCCTATGGGACCTAATTTTTCAAATAATTTTTATTATAATATTAGAAGGAAATGCCACTTCTTATGTCTAGTAAAATCTATTCTATATAATTTAATGGAAGACTACTTACTAAAAACTGAGAATTTTCTTCGCATGGGATATTTTGTTATTAAAGTTAAAATAAAGCATTTCTTAATGTTTTGACTTCATTTGCTAATTTGATTTCAGTACGATTAAGCCATTTGGTCTTTCTAACACATGGGATTTTTTGAATTAAATATATATTCTTACTAATGATTATCGAAATATATAATTCGCGAAAAACAAAAATATTTATCTTGTTAAACATATTTAATTATTTGGCAAGTATTTAAGTGCACTTCATAAAACTATCTGATTGAGCATTTTTAGAAATAAAATAATTATTGCTTGCATTTGTTGTTTTACGATAAATCTACAAATCCACCGCCAATTTCATTCCAACACTTTTTCGAAAAAATGTCGTATAACTAATCTAATATCCTTTTAATAAAAAATAAATAAATAAATTCAAAGAACACGATGCGGAATATTTTCGATTACACCCTCTTTTTTAATTGGTTTATATTCCAAACAAGTCACTTGTTCCCAGAGATCTTTTCCTTTCTCTTAAATTACCCAATAAAAAATGTACTCTGCAATGCCGTACCTAATCAAAATGTATTAATTTAGGGGAAATAACATCACTCCATTATGCATTTAAAGATTTCGGTCCGCATGTGTAACTTTTTCCAATAAAAAAAGTAACTACAATTTTTTCCACTCCCGCCAAAGGGATATTCTTCATAAAGTAGGAGGGGAAAAGGGAACAAGCATGGGGAAAACACACCGACTATCAAACAAGGCTCAAATTGGGAGACGAATTAAGAAATGGAAAGAGACACGGGGGGAGCAACGCCCCAGGCCATCACTCGAAGAAACTGGCCCCCCTAATCAGCCCCCCATAATCATTTGCCGCGTCTTCATTATAATAAAACGGATGGGAAAGAGAGATTTTTAAATCAATTGCCACCCCCTCTCATCGATTTCCAACGGAAACAACTTGATAATAAAGCGCGCAAAGTAATTTAAATGCCGAAGCAAAGCTCGATATTTTCTCCCCGTAATCAAAATATCTTTCTTAGCTTACCTTGAAAATTAGAAAACTATTTCTGAGACGCCGGAAAATGCAATAACTTAATTAAATACACACCATGTCACAGCCAGACCGGGTGCAGGCAG
The DNA here is from genome assembly GCA_951213105.1 of Amaurobius ferox. NCBI lineage: Eukaryota > Metazoa > Arthropoda > Arachnida > Araneae > Amaurobiidae > Amaurobius > Amaurobius ferox. Next base: position 30,207,130 of record OX578136.1, read on the forward strand.
CAAAATTACCGTTTTCTTCTGACAAGGGGGCCCCGGCGCGCGCGCTTTTAACAACAAACATATCTGCAGTTTTCTCCGAGTCTTTTAATATAGCCGGAGACTTATATATCTATATCCGTATATCTTAATTAAATTATCATGGGAGAGCTTGTATCTTGCGACCGCAAATGAAAAGGACGTATTAAAACAATAAAACCCCCCTCTCTTCGCCAAGCAAGTAATCCGGCGTCTAGGTTTACATATCTTGTTAAATCGATTATTGCGCTTTAAAGGATGATTATTATGCTCTTTGTTCGAGCTGGCGATGAATTTGTCACAGAAAGAAAAATAGCGATTGGGCTTGTAATTTGAAAGATTCGTTTTGCGAATCCGAAGGGGGGTGCAGGCCTCTTTTAGCTCGATAAAATACGTTCGGTTTGCATATATCCATAAAGCGGGCGATGAAAAATATATATTAATTAAAATGTTTGTTTGAGTGCCACGTTAACAATGCCCGTGTCTTAAATTGATCGCTCTTTTCGGTTTCTCTAAAAGTCAATTTGTTTCGAGGGGGCAGGGGGGTGCAAATTCGAAAGGTTTAAGAAAGAGGCGGGGGGCACTCTTCCAAGGAAATCTGATCTTGAGTTCTTTTGTCTTTTGATAATTGATAGCTATCGCATTTTGCGCGTAAGAACGGAATTATCGGAATTTGATTTATCTTCGCTGATTTATGTTGTTTCAGAAGAGATATTTCCCACCACAGTTTAAAGTTTGACTGAAACTGATGTAACTAAGCTTTTCTTTAAAACCCGCTATTTTTATTCCACCTGCTCTTGACGTTTATCTGAGTTGCATGCTCAGTTTAATGTTCTGTTCATTTATTACGCGGACGGCGTATTGGATGGGAGATAAAGCTGGGCGAGTTTCAAACAGCAAAATGAGCTGAGTTCTAAAAGAGCGTACGAAATAAATTCGCAAAAGATAGTAGTGCGGTGTTGTTCATTCGAAATTTCTCCCACGCTAAATTTAGATACATATATTTTAAAGTTATACTGAGAGAACTTGTGAACTTATAATTTCGAGACAAGAGTTCTATAAGCTGGTGTATTAGGGCAGTGGTTCCCAAACTGGGGTCCCCAGACCCCTGGGGATCCGCGAACAACACGCAATATTTAACTAATCAATAGTTAGCTTTAAAAAAATAAAATTCATTATTTTTATCCTCTCTTTTTTAATTTTATTTTTTTAAATAAAATAATAATGAACTTTTTTTTAATTAACTTTGAATTAAATACATTCATGAAATTAATTTCAAACTGATAGGTTACATCTTTAAACAGAATTAAATTGTTTGGGAGTAGGTTTCGTTTTGGCACAATTCCATGATTAACGGTGACGATACTCTGATGTATATCGGACGTCAAAGCACTTGTAACTTCGAGCATTATTACTAGAGACCGGACTACTAGAGAATATTACTAGAGACCGGATGACGTCAGCTTTGAATAGAGGGGGACGTAGTGAACATCTCCCGCCTCTCCTCTTGCAATATGGTTTTAAGGGATCCGCGAATTTTTTTTTTCTCTGAGGGGGTCCGTGGACCGAAAAGTTTGGGAACCACTGTATTAGGGTATAAAGACTGGTGTATAAGGGATGGTATTAAGGTTTCATCACCACACTTCTTATCAACTTCATGAACAATCTTTGAACTATCATTTAACATTTTTGAAGTGCTCGTTCTCGGCTACCAGAGTAGGAAGATAGCTGAAACTTGGCACACAACTTCATCCAGGATACATTTTTTTTATCTATCAAAGTTTCTCTCTTTATTATGTTACGTCATTTACGTACGTCATGAC